>JAKXYG010001261.1:0-73957 GCA_025895645.1 Cardicola forsteri | reverse complement strand
ATAATTGTATAACTAAAACAATTTTTTTACTATTTCAGTTATTAGATATAATGTTTTATTTAATACGTTGATTATACTTAATACCTAACTAGCACATTACTTGTCAAAGGTGGCTTACTTTTTAGAAACAGAAAGTAAATGTTTTTTAAAACTTTAACCGCAGTAACCATTATTTTTAAAGCCAAATGATTTATCTATTATTGTTGTTTTATTAGCAAAGTATACAATACGCTAATAACCCAAGTGTTGTTACTCTATTGTTTACAAAAGTTTATTCTAACATTTTTGTAATTTTAGTAATAAATGGTTTACCTTTTAATAATTAAAGTGTTAAACTAAATACTGTAGCTTTGTTTTTAATTTTAAATAAATAAAATTATTTACACTTTTATTTTTAATTTTTAATCTAAGTGTTCTAATTTGACAACGTTTATTAATCATTCGTAACAGTTGGTACACGTTATTTTTTAACAATATTATAATTTTGCGGTTTTTGATTCTTAAAAATCCAATAAATTGTTAAAAGATTAACTTTGAACAAATTCGTCATTTTTTTGGTAAAAGGTAAACATTTTAATTACCACTGTTTATTTCACAAAAAAACGCAAATAAAGAGCAAAATAAGGAAATAAGTGGAATTTTAAGGTTAAACGTAAATAATAGATAATTTAGTTTGTTTCTAAACTTTAATTAAAATTGTTTAACAGTTATTTTTATTATTGTTATTTATATAGTTTAAATATTTACATGTTTATTTTAATAAGTATTATTGTTTTACATTTAATTCATAGTTTAATGTGCATTTAACATTAATTTTAACGATTAAGCATTGCATATTCATATAAAAAGTTTTATTTTTGCTTTTAGAGTACATCAGATAGCATTTTAAAAATAAATAAAAAATTTGCAAAGAATAAATTTAAATTGTTTTAATTTTCAATAAATTTATTAAAGTAATTAATAAAAAAATTATAGTTTTTAAATAATTTTTTTGAAAATAAATATTATTTTTTCTAAAGAATTTTGCATCAAACTTTTGGGTAGTAAAATGAAAACAATTTAAAAATAATTTAATATAAATAATTTTAAAAATTCTTAGTTTAATAAAAATTAGCACAATAAAAAGTAAAATAGTTTAATGAATAAGGTCAATGTGGTCAGTTTGAAAATATTGGTAAATTTGGTAGTAAATTTGTTTGGTTTTTTCTATTAATTCACATAGGATTACGCTTAATTTTCATTAGCCTATAAAGTTAAATTAGGTTTAATTTTATGTTAGAAACAAAGTAGTGTCTAGTAAATCTTAAAAATTTGTAAAATGAACGTGTTTAGTGTGCAGAAAGTTTTTGTGAATAAATTATTAACGAATTAAACATTAATGAACGTAATGGATCTACACGCAAAAAGTATGTTCATTTTGTTATTATAAAATTAAAAAAAAATTGGATAATAAAATTAACAGAAATAAACACCAAAAAATTACAAAATTTTTGACATTGCATAAAATTGCCAAAAAAAATTGATTTGGAATACAGATAGTGACCTAAGTGAATCCAATGTTGACCTACTTTTGAATCCGTATAATACGCTTGCGTGACATGCGCTCATAAATTTGCTTATTGTTTTTGCGCTTGCCATAGTGTTTACGTGTTTTACGTAGTTTTTTTGTGTTTAATTGCTTAGTTTTTTGTTAATTGTGTGTGTTTTGCGTATAATTGTGCATATTTGTTTGCCAATTGTTTGATTCAAGTACAATTGTATGTATCGCGCTTGATCCTTCATTTTATAATCTCTTTCAACCCGATTATCACATTGCTTTGCTTGTGATATTTTATTTTTATTACATAAAAAAAATAATTTTAATTTAACAATGAAAGTGTCTCAGTTTGCAACTTGTAGCCGTCGCGGGTGTAGTAAGTCTGTAAAGACTGGTATGCTTTGTTCAAAGTGTAACACTTGGTTCCACGAAAATTGTACTGGTCTTTCGGAAAGTCTCTACAATGATTTTGCTACTAGTAATGTTGATTTTATTTGTATAAATTGTACCTGGTTATCCGATTCTTCCCTTGCCGTCTATCCCCGCGTTACCACCAAGTCTGACTCCAGTTTAGACGCCAAACTAAACCTTATTCTAGATCTGGTTAAAGATACTAAACTCAGTAACTCCAACATTAGCAAATCTGTAGAGAAACTAGCTAAATCGCAATTAGCTCTGCATGTATGTTTTAATAAACATTTCGTTGAAATTAATTAGCTTAAATCCTCAGTTGTAACCCTCACCTTGACACTTGAGAAAACTACTTACTTTTCCATAACTAATGCCGTTATTAAACTTTCTCAAAATAAAATCTTATCAGCTGCTAAGCAATATGCTGCTAATAAAAAGAAAGATAACAATTTAATAGTTGGAAGCATTTCTGACATCGCCATTAATTATAAAATGATTGTTTCCAAGATAGTAAAGACTTGCCATCTCCAGCCAATTAATTTTAAGGCTACGCGTATAAAATGTAAACGGCGTCTATTCTCTCCCCCAATTATTGTTTTCTTTAAATTTTCAGATATTGCCACTGATACCATCAGTAACTGGTCGACCGTTAAGTCTCAATTCCCGGAGATCCGTTTACATAAGGATTACGCTACGACAGATAGAATTGGTAAAACCCTGTGTTTGTCTCACTCATCTTGTCCAAAATTAGCTGCTATACCCATAGTCAAGTTAACCCCCTTAGACTTGAAAATAGCTCGTTCTACGTCTCCGATTCTCAAGATTTTCTATTTGCGCCCCGGAGCCATGTCCATTTCCTCCACCGTCTAAAAAAACAGGACCGTTTCTTCCTCTCCCTTAAGAGTAGTTTATACTAATGCCTGCAGTCTTTTTAATAAGCACACCGAGTTACGTTTATAGTCCTAGAATCTAAACCTTATATTATCGGCATTACTGAAACCTGGTTGTCAGAGAATATACTTGATAATGAATTGTTACTCCAAGGTTATAGTATTATTTGGTCCAATTCTAGGCGGACTAAATGCGGTGATTGTCTTTTCTTTATTAAAGACAGCCTCAACTATTTTCTCCTCCCCTCCCTTGCTGCTACAAATCATGGATTTGACTTGCTTTCTATCTTTATCTCTCTCTTCTGGAGATCAGGTTAGATTCTCTATTTTTTACATACCTCCTTCCCGCCCAGAGGTCTCTAACTTTGTTTATTAAAAAAAATCCATTAGATCTTCGTTTCCACTTATGTATATTAAGTTTTTATGGGGGACTTCAACGCCCCTTTTATCAGTTGGAACACCCTAACTAGTCCGGGTAAGTTATTCCATTTATGCTTTCTTTAATTCTGCATCAAGAACGCATTTTTCCAACATGTATCCTTTACTACTAAACACAGGGTTAATTGTTCTTTTTCTTGTCCTGATTTAGTACTCACAAATTACCTTTATATAATAGATACTATTAATGTTCTTCCTCCGCTAGGCAAAAGTGACCACTCTGTCTTGACCTATAAAGTGCATCTCCCTTACACAGCCCCTATTGTCAAATTCAATTCTGCACCTATCCCCGATTTTATTAATGCTAATTTTGAGGGTTTAAGGAACCACCTTAAGGGTATTGAGTTGGTTTACTTCTCGACGGAAGAGGTTGATAACTTTAGCGACTATTTCTTTAACATTATTAAGTCGGGAGGTAAACTTTTTGTCCCCTTCCATGCGTCCTACCGGCCATTGAATAAGATTCCACAGCGTTTTATTTGACTTATTAAACTCAGTAAACGCAAGTTTTATAAATGAAAATTAAGTAGACTCTCTTGTTTTTATTACAAGTACCTAGTTTTAAGAAACAAATGTACACTTAGTTTTACCAATCTTAAGCATCGTAGAATTAATAGTATTTTACACAAAAACAAACAAAAAACTACAAATTCTCTTCTGCAATTTAAGGATATTTATGGGTTTTTTCTTTTCTTACCTGTAGTTTGCAACACATTCTGCAAATACTTCCAATCTGTCTTTAATGGGGATTTTACAGGAAACCATTTTACTAGTCCCTTGTTTTTATTAGGTTTCCCTCTCATTACTCAGGAGATTGTTTGTAATCTCCTTTCCAAATTAAAATCTTTCTCTAGGAGCTCGGATGAAACATATTCGAGAAATCTCAGACAATACGCTGCCGAGTTAGCTGTTGCACTTGCCTACTTGTTTAACCTTTTTTTAAACTAAGTGTAAGATTAGGTAATATTACTTTTGCAGCAGTTAATATTACTTCAGGCGTTCCCCAAGGGTCTGTCCTCGGTCCTTCGTTATTTATTATTTATATTAAAAACTTACCCGTTGTTGTTCGTTCTGACATCTTGTTATACGCTGAAGATGTCAAGATTTGGAGTATCAATCCTGAACAACTGCAACTAAATATTTTGAGTATTTACAACTGGTCTATAGCAAATGCGCTCCCTTTAAATTTTCTAAATGTAAATACTTCTCTCTTGGTAAATCTTCAAGCAATATATTTTGAGCGCCAAACTCATTTTTCATCACTTGATTTAATTTAGTTAAGAATCTAGGGTTACCTACAACCTATCCCTAAACTTTTTAACGCACCACAGAATAACAGCTTTTAAGAGGTTCCAACTCATCAAATTCTTTAAGCGTTATCTTGGGAATAGCCCTGTGAATTGTACACGGCTACTCTACCAGCTATATATTAGACCCCATTTAGAATATTGTATCCTAGTTACATTTCCCTCCCTAAAAGCGGACATTAAGATTTTAGTCAAAGTACAGCGTAGGTTCACAAAGATCTCTAGACAGTTTAAGAACGTAAGTTATACAAACCAATTAAAATCTTTTAAGCTCTTTCCATTGCAAGATAAGAGGCTCCGTAGCGATCTTATCTTAGTTTATAAATTATTAAGGTCGGATGATGTTGAACATCTTCTTGCCCTGCTAACCATTTTTAAAGGCACCCTTTTAAGTTATCCAAACCTAGAGTAAAATTTCGGTTACGTTTAAATCATTTCTCGTATAAGGTCATATCCGCGTAGAATATTCTACCAAGCCATGTTGTTTTAGCCCTATCCATTGAATTCTTTAAATCGGCGTATAACAATTATTTTCTTTATGAACATATTTAATTTATATTCCTGTTAATTTATATAGCTTTATTATATTTATATACACAACTTTTGAGATTTATTTTGTCGACATTTGATATTTTGAACCGAGTACCAAAAGATTTTCCTCCTACATAACTCGTAATTTTACCTGATAATTACCTGATGATAATTACTATAATATTAAAATATATGTAGCACATGTTACTTATTAATAAGTATCTTAGATAATACTTTACTAATATATATATATATATATATACATTTAATATTATTAGCAAATAAATTTTTAATATAATACACAATAACATTCGTTTTAGCAATAAAGCAGAATACCACCATTATAAAAACTTAAAATTGGTTTAAAAAATAGTTTTATCGACTAAAATACATAAATATACAAAATAAAGGTAAAAACCTTAATAATGTCAGTAATTTAAATAATATACACGCTTTTGTTCAACTTCTGCTAGCCGCTCGTGGTAGAAATCTATCAACATACCAATATAGTCCTTTAAAATGCAATTTTTTACAACATAGTTAATTTTCTATGCGGTTCACCTCACGTTTTAAAATACTAAAAAATTTTTAATTACATTGAGGTTTGGACTGTATGGAGGAAATTGAATAAAAGTAAGCTTTTTGTTTTTCAAGGATTTTGTAGGTTAAAACGTACAGTAAATTGTAAATTATGTTAAAATACACATTACCACTTTTGAAGTATGCACAGGAGCATTGTCTTAAATAATTGTTAATTGTCCTGTAGCATTTTTAGACAGCTCACTATGAAACAAATCTCTAAATATTTGTACAAATTCAGCGCAGTTTAAATTGCCACTAGTACTCATCCATTTTGGAGACTAATTGTACTTAATTGCAAAATATCATTTGACACATGAAGGATGTGCAACTTTTATAGCAGTACAAGTGTCGTAGAGTGAGAAATGTGGACTATAAATAATCTTTGAATGTATAGTTCATGGTACGTAGGATGATGCACACTTATCTGTGAAGTATATTGATTTTTAAAATAACAATAGATAATGTTTGCACATTTTAGCAAACTCCACTCGTTATAATCTATGGGCACGACTAAGTGGAGGTTTTTTAACAGCCGCTTTAAAAATGAAGTTTTCAGATTTCATCCTCCTTCTTACAATTGAATAAAAAAATCTTCTAAGTATTGATTTTTTGTTTGTTTTACATCCATTATTTTGTGTTTTTTAAGCTGCACAATTATAAACTGATCATCTTGTTTGGTTGTTGAAGGTTATCTACCAACTGTGGGTGATCAGGGCTTTGTTTTATTGTTCAAAATGTTGTACACACTTGAAACATCTATATTCATACATTCGGCAATTGTTTTAACTTTTGTGCTTATTTTATAAAAACTTTAAACTAATTTATAATCATGGGTAGACAAATAACGACGCTGAGCTGTTTTAACCATAAGTATTAAGTGCGCCGAAATAAGAAGCCTTTTTATCAAAATTCCAAATTTTGAAACGGAAAATAAAAATCGACCTAGTGTTTAAATTATTAAAATTAATTTAATCATTTAAAAAAAAATTGTTTTAAAATTCTTTATCTTAAAATACTTTGAAAATAAATTATTTATTAACTATTTAAAATTACAATGCAAATTTGTAAATATATGTATGAGTAGTTATTTTATTTTAGAAATAATTAATTTTTAAAATAAAAAAAAAATATAAAATTAAATATATTATTTAATAATTATTTTTGTAAATAAATTACATATTTTTATATTTAATACATTTTAACTAAAAATAGTTAAAGGTTGGACATCGCATTACCAGCGTATGTATCGAAGTTTTATATTTATTAAAAAATGTAGCGCATCATTCCAATCTTTATAATGTGCAAAAAATTTGTTATTTTGAAAATATACATTAATTTATTTTACAAACAAAAATATTAAAAAAATATTAATAGATTTAAATTCGTTGCCTACTGTAATATATGTTCTATTTAGCTGTACACAAAGATTCCAATTAATGGAGTTTACCAAAAAATATATAATTTATCTTGAATAGTTTTAAAAAAACGTAGAATTTATATGTGTGTGGTCTTATTTACGTATTTTGCATTTAACATTTTATTGTTAACTATAGTGTGTATTTTGCTATAGGTTACAATTTTTAGCATAATTATTTGCTAACGTGTGTTATCTGCATAGATAATGTGCTGTTAAGAATCTGGAGTTACAAAAAGGAAATTGCACAAACAAATTTTCAAACACTAAAAAATTATTAATTTTTTGTTTATTATTATTGTAATTATGGTTTTAACATGATGTCTTAAATAATTTAAAACATATTCAAATAATGTTCCGGTGTATATTTACAAAATAGTAATGTGGTTTTTACTATAACTTACAGTTTACTTTATGTTTGACCTATTTAGTCTACAAGAACCTTGTTAACCAAAAATTAAATTTTTGTACATTTGATTCTTAACATCCCAAAATTAAGTGTTATTAATTTTGTTTTATGTTTTTAAAGGGTAGATTAACAAATTGTAAAATAATGTATTACTTATAACGGATATTGTTTATGCTATGATGAATTAAGTTTCAAAGAATTTTATTGGTACTTTGATAGACTGAGATTAAAAATATCTAGCAGAAGTTAAAAAAAAGTAATTGTTCCTGAAATTGTAGTAGACTAATTATTATATAAATTATATAACTTTAACGTATCATCCACGTTCATAACTTTTAAAAAATGTTATGATGGCCGACTTAATTTTTATAAATAAATATTTTTAAGTATATATAAAAAAACTATTAAGCACTTTAAATTATTTGTCTTTTGTAATATTTATTAATAAAAAAATTGCAAATAAATTAACTAACATTTAAAACTCTTATAAATGTTTCCGTTAATTTTTGAAATGGTTGTAAAGAGATATATATATATAATTAATTAAGTTTTATTTATATTATAAACTGTACATTATGTTGTAAATAAAAATAGTTTGTATTGGATTTTTTATTAATTGTATATATGAGACGATTATTGCAAATATAACAAAATATTTGTACTTGTAAATTATTAAAAAAATATGTATTTTTATTTTTAAAAACACAATATTTTTGTTAAAAATAAATGTAATTATCATAATTTAATAATTAAAATTAATTGTTTATTTATTTAAAAAATATAAAATTTATATTTGCATTTTTACATTTTCATCAGAAACATTAATCTTTGTTGTGTATATGTTTAGAAGGAATTATTTAACAATACACAAAACAAATTATTAAAATTTATTTGAAGTTACATAAAAAATATTTAAAAAAATTATTTTTTATAATTTTGTATGTTATAATTAGTGTATTAATATTCAAATGAGCATGTTTTACATGCTCTTGTTATAATATTAATGAAATATAAAACGATCACTTCTAAAAAAATAGTAAAAAATTATAAATGTGTTATTTTTCTAACATAATTATTAATCCTTTTTAAAAGTACTTTTAAACATTATATTAATTTAATTAATAAATATAAAATAATCATTAAACAAATACCAGTTTTAAAATTTTTTTTTTGCAATGTGATTGTTTTCAAATAGACCGTGGTTTAAATTGTTAAAGATTTTAAACAAATTTTAATAGGGTTTTTATATTATATATATTAATAGTGTAATTATTAAATTAAATACATTAAAAATAACTATGAGCACTGAAAAATAATTACAATTATAATGTACTATACAATTTGTTGTATGTTATTTTTTGCCAAACAAAAAGTAACAAAAAAATAAATAATTTAATACACATTTACAAATTAACGGATATTTATTTACATTTTGATATACACAACCTGAATGTAAGTCATTAAATAATCAACAAATAGAATAAATCGACTAAAAACAACGGTAATTAAACTAACAAAAAAAATGATTAAAATAGGTTTGTGCAAAAAATAACTTTTTAAATTTTAATAAAATTAAATAGTAACCTTGTTCCAATAAGTAAATAAATACATATTTTGTTTGTACCTGAAATAAATAAGTAGTATTTTATTTTTAGTTAACTTAAAAAAAATTAAGTTTTTTTGACAAAGATACAATTAATAATTTAGGAAAATTTAATAAAATATTAACAAATTGTTTCATTAAAGTACTAAAATAAAAAAATAATTTTGTAAATTTATAAAATACTTTTATTTTAATATTAAGAAATATATAGAAAAATAATATAATATTATTGAATAATATAAAGCATTAAAATATAAATTAATAGTATGTTCATAAACCATAAATGTTATATTTTCTAATGTAGTAAAATATACTATATATATATATATATATATATATATATATATAACTAATATGTACTTTACATTATTTTACATTTTTTTATAAATTTTTACACAAAAACAAAGATAAGATATTAATCTAAATTAATTTTTTTGTAATATTTTAATATTTTTAAGTGGTATATATATATTAAAATGTATAAATATTTTTGGTCTCTGATGTGTCCAAACATAGGAATATCTAAATTAATAATTAAAAATATAAAAAAATTATTTAAACATTATTATTAATTTAATTATTTATAATATAATTTATTACTAAATAAATATATTTATGAACAACATGTTGCTATGTTTAATTTATTATAATTTTTACATAAACACAATAATAATTAACGAACATTATGTAAAAAATAAAATGTTTTGTTTTATAGCAGTATTTTGTTATATTCCGTTTCTTTAACTAATCATTTGTAATTTTTTAATGCATTTTATTGTACCATTTTTAAAAATTATTATTTTGTAATAGTATGTACGTTAGATATTATATATATATATATATATATATATATATATATATATATATATATATATAACTAAAGTTGTTATGCAATTAATAAATTTTTTTACAAATATGAGATTAATTAAAAGCATCATCCAAAGTGTTTTAAAATTATTATTATTATTATTATTATTATTATTATTATGAATATTATAATTAAGCTTTAATATCTTACTAGAGATACATTCAGCGTAAAATACATTTTACCATCAGTATATAAAAAAAGTAGTACTACAAATAATGACATCAAAATGAAATAAAATGTCATATGTTAACGAACATAAATATAATCAATATAGTATGTATGTAATTTAAAAAGGAATATATAAAACTAATATACACAGAATAAGTTATTATTAGGCACACATGTTAAATTATACTGCGAAATGTCCAAATTAGTTTATATAAATGCGTGGGTGGAACAATTTCTACTGTCACAGGTTTGTTAGTAGTTTAATGTTTTTTAATGCTGGATTGGTTAATATTCTGGATAAGTATGGCACACATACATATTTGTACTGATTACTTTTGGTTTTCATGTGCAGGTAAGTTCTTCTTGTTTTTTCAAAAGTTTTAGAAATGTTTAAAGCTGCGTGTAATGGTTGATTGTTTTTATTTTTAATCCTTGTTGCTAATTGTATACAAAATTTAAAATATTTATCAACAATATCATTCAGTAAGATTAAATATTTAAATCCTGTAGAATTTGATACCAATAATAGGCATTTTTTTAAAACAACATA
Source organism: Cardicola forsteri (assembly GCA_025895645.1). Classification (NCBI taxonomy): domain Eukaryota; kingdom Metazoa; phylum Platyhelminthes; class Trematoda; order Strigeidida; family Aporocotylidae; genus Cardicola; species Cardicola forsteri. Next base: position 63,249 of record JAKXYG010001261.1, on the reverse strand, counting down.
ATCCTGTTTTAGTAAACCAGGAAAGATTACTAATAAGCAATACAATATTAAAGGATAAAAATATAGTGTAACGAACAATTTAGTAATATAATTATTAACATTTTGTTTTCTTAAGAATTTGGATTTTAAAAATATATGCCCTACATAATCACACGAACTAAATATGTTATTTATGTCTACAGTAATATATTTAATTTTGTTACAAGTGCATATGTTTTGTTTAATTCTATTGTTTTTCTTGGACGCCTTTTTATTAATTTAACCAGCTTACATTTAGATAAATTTAAATTAAAATTAATGTTAGTAAACCATTGTTTAATTTTATTAATAAAACTTTCAAATTTGTTTAGATCATTATTTAAAAAAACGTTTGTGCACAAAACCATATCATCTGCAAATTTAAACAAATATAATGGCTTCGACATACAATAATAATAAAACGGGAGATAGTGCTGCACCTAGTGGAACTCCATTATTATTTTTTGTTAACTCTGGTTTATTACGACCATTTTGTGTAAATTGCTCTTTTTTGAGAAATAATTTTGTAGTCAGTTTAAGATGTGATTGAGTGTTTTAAGTAGCTCAAGACGTTTAAGTAATTTTTCTTTTGATATACTATCGAAAGCAGATTTATGATCTAAAAACATGCATTATATTAAACATTTTCCTTTGTTAAGGGATTTAGTAATGCAATGAAAAAGACAGGCTACACAGTTTGTAGCAGAATAATTATTTTTATAAGCAATTAATAATAATTATTACTAATGTTTAATATAGGCTTAAGGTTGTTAAGCATTATTTTCTCAGTTAATTTTAAAAACACTGCTGTTTAAGCAATTGGGCAATAGTGTTCTGTATTTGTTGATAAAACAGAAACTTTTAGAATAGGTGTAATTTGTGAGATACGCCAAGTATCAGCTACTTCACAATGCATAATAGACTTGTTTATTATTGTACATAATAATGAAATAATTGCTGGCATGCAGAACTTTAATAAATTGCAACTTATTTTATCAGGTCCAAGTGATGTGCTTGTTTTACAACTGTTAATTAATTTTTGAATATTTAAGTTGATAATAGGTGTTGAATAATTTTTAGTTAAATTCTGATATGTTTGAGTTGTTTAAAGTAAAGCTATTATTTAGTTATTTAGCATCTATCTTACATTAATTTGCATTTAATTTGTTAAACATTTTGTTAATATTTTTTTAAATAGATTGTGAAATCACGGTTTGATTAAAAATAATTATTAGCATAGTTATTAAATTTATTTATTTCTAGTTTAATTTGTTTATTTATGTTATTTAATTTAGCATATTGACTAGATTTATATGCTACCTTTCTTTCTCGTTTAAGCCTTTTAAGATTTGTAGTTTATAATCTCAACCTTTAATTACTAAACAATATTTCTTAATATAAGTGTTAACAAGGTCACTAAAAAGTACAGTAGCATTATTGGTGTTATTAATGTTTAATAGTGCGGATTTAAGTAATGCCACATTTAAAGTTGATGTATCTCGCACTTGTATGAATAATCTAAAAATAGACTTTAAAAATGTTGAATGTTAATGGTTCGAGTATATTATTGGAAACAGACAAATTATGGAGTAGTCAGCTAATGAAAGAGGTGCATGTTGTTTTACTAAAAAATAATTAGAGGCATTTGTAAAAATATAATTTAGTTGTTTTTAAAGTCTTGTAAAAAAATTAACTAAATTTGTAAGGCCCATTACTTTGAATAGGTTTGTATTTGCATAATTGAAATCACCAGCTAGTATAATTAAAGTAATTTTGTTAACATTGTTAAGATAATCAATTAGTTGATTGTAAACATAATTAATTTTTACAATACTGGTAGAAGGTGCTATGTAACTATTTTTGTAGTAAAACATATTTTTATTTCTACAATTGACTATTAAGCACTCAATTCCATTTTGCGTATATTTAAATTTTGATTTAGAATTATTACAGTATTTTTTATTAATATATCTAATAAGGCCTGCCCCAAGTTTCTTGGCGCAATTCTTTTAATCTAGTCAAAATATAAAAAATCTATCAAGTGCTATAAAATTATTCTCAACATATATCTTTAACCATGATTTTTGGATTACATATAAATAGCTTATGTATTTGTTTGTCATGAGAAATCATAGATTAAAAATTGTTTGACCTACAGTTTAGTCACAGTAGTAGCAGTAAGAAAGTCTCATTAGGTAACTTTAATTTCAAAGCTTTTTGAAAACCACTATAATAAAATTTACGTTTATTTTGAACAATTGTATGTTTTAGTGTGTTTATATTGAATGTTATTCTGATTGATTCCAATAAATAAAAATGTAGTAAAAAATTGATTTATACAAAAAAATATTAAGATATTTAAAAATATTAAAAAATTAATAAAAAAGTATTTAATTTCGGTGTTATGGAAAGTAGCGCAGCCATTCGAGGGCCCGCCGTACTCAATGTAACATAATGTAACATAAAAAAATAAAAAAAACTACTGTAAATATTATTTTATTTTAGGATGTAAGTTAAAAAATAAAACGTAGGATAAATGCTTTTTATTAAAACGTTTTAATATTAAAATGTATATTTAAGTCTGCTAATATCAATATAAGCATTAAAAACATTCAATAACAAAATAGTGTTATAATATAATGATCCATAATTAATCAAGTAATATATATACTAAAAATTTTAATTTTTTATGTAAAATACATTAGTTTTTAATTTTTTAAATATTAAAATAAATGCACATTGAAACTTCTTTTGTAAATATTTGTATGTAAATTTAAAAATATAAAAATAATGGCTGTTTACTGTATTCAAACTTAAATTATTCTACATAAAAAATACAATTTACATTATTTTTACTATTTATATAATTAATAATATTTAATATTTACAAATAAATGCCTAAATAAATAAATATTATTAAAGTGAACATCAATTTGCTTAATTTATATAACAGTTTTATAGAAAAACTAAGTAAAATTCTTTTTTTTAAATTAGAATAAAAAATGTCTGTTTTATAAAAATAATTAATGTAAATAGTTTAACATTTTAATACAAAACAAATATAATGTTTAAATGTTAGTATTAATTAAATATAAAAATTATATTTTTTTACCTAACTTATATTAATTTATATATTATACAAAATAAGGTATTGACATCACCTTGACAATGTATATAATAAACGTATGAAGTGTGTAGAAAAAATTGGTAAATTTAACATTTAATTATCCAAAAATTGATTAAACTGATATACAATTAATTTTTTTCATATTTTTATATTACTTTATTTAGAAAATAATAAATAATGCACTTTTAAAAAGTAAACAAAACGTATGTAAATAATAATATGAGATATTTAGAATATGTATTAAATTGTTAATGTAAAATTGTATGGTATTTAAACATACAATATTAAATAATGCATTTAATTGTGCTTAAAAGTAAAAATTATTCAAATAAAATAACAAATATATTTCCTAAAATATAAAATAAAATAAAATTTACAAATATATGCTTTTGTATACAAATTTTAAATGTAATATTTTAAAATTAAATGTAGTAAAAATTTGTTAAAGATTACAATTTTCTAAAAAATATAAGCTGCTTACGTGTTTTATCTATATAATTATAAACTTGTTACGTATCTGGAGTTACAAAAAATAAATATATATTAACAAAAATTTAAACAATAAAAAACATATTATTTACATTTTAAAAATATAATTGTCCCAAGTTTAGCAAGATACCTGAAATAATTTAAAATATATTTTAAATAATAGCCCAGTGTATCTCTTTAAATTGATTTTAGTATAAAACCAAATGTATTATATACGTTATACAAGATCTTACTCCTATAAAAGTATAGTTTAATTTTTATCAACACTTCTAGATAATTTAATAAAAAAACGTTTATGTATTTTTACTATTTTAAATTTTTTTATAAAACACGACATATTTTTGTATTTGTTACTTAAAACTAGCGGGTGAGTTTGTTTGTAGCAGCATTCATCTATTATGTAAACTATAATTAATTTTATTTAATTAAATAAATTGTTTATTATATATATATATATTATACAAAACCCTTTTGCTTTAAGAATAAACATGGGACAATAAGACAATAATTACAGCAAAACAACAACAACAATAACAAAGTCTCGTTGGCATTAAATATTCTGCAAATCGAAGATTGCGCTTTCTTATAGCTTTTATTTAACCTTGTTATCTGGTAACTTTGCTATTCAAAAACGTTATTGTTTGCCGGAATGGCGTCATCTTTTATTGTTTCCGCAGCAGTATAAATTTTTACAAAGGTCAGGTTGCCAAACTTGGGACTGGTTAGATTGAATCATTTCTAATCCAAACTAGGCGGAGTTATATATATATATATAAGTAATAAATAATTTAACTATTAGTGACTGAATTGCTAAAACAAATTTCGTTGTTTTATTTGAGATAATTAAGTAAATAAAATTATTTAAACTTTATAGTAACGTAGAAATTGTAACGTTTTCGTCTAACAGCATAATTTTAAGGTTTTGGATTACTAATTACTTGAAATATAGTTTATAAATTAACTAAAATAATTTTGTTACTTTTTTAATAAAAGAAAAAATAATTTTTTATTTTTTAAAACACTATACTAATTTTTACTAAAAATGAAAAGCATTTTCTATTGTTATTGCTTATCTTACAGACAGAGTAAAATGAAATATTGTTGCAAAAAGCGGAATTTTAAAGTTAAAAAAAATAATTATTAATTTAATTATATATGCTATATTTAGAAAAATTATTTTTAATTAAAAAAAATTACTATTTGTATAGAGTAGAATAATTACATGTTTGTTTCAACAAGTTTTTTGATCTCACAAATAAGTCAGAGTTGAGTATGCATTTATTATAAATACAAACCAGTAAAATAAAGAATGTTATTTTTTATATTAAAAAAAATTATTTTTTATAAAACCTATATAATAGTTGTTGCATATTTTTTCTAATTTTATTATACTTATATTGTATACTTTATATTAGTATGTTAAGTATTAAGAATTTTAAAATAGTGTTACTATTAAAACAAATTTATATTGGAAACATATAATAATTAAAAAAAAAAAAATAATAATAATAAATAGTTAAACAAACATTTTTCTAATTAAAAATGCAAAGGATATTTTTTTGTTTTTTTACCATTATATAACTGAGTCCTAAATAATTATAATTAAAAACTAGAAAAACTAGTGTATTTAATTATTGTAAATAACAAAATAATATATTTAAACATAAAATTGTTTTATTATTTATCAATAACGCATACAATTTTGTTTTAATTTATACTAATTTATTATTGTTTAAACAAATTGTTTTTTAATTATATTTTAATTTTTTTTAATATAATTTGGATTTAATATTAAATAACATTTAAAATTTTTTAATAAAAAACTGTATAATTTTTTAACTAATGTATATACCATTTTTTACTTTTTACATTAAAAATTAATAATAATATATACAATTATAAAATGAGTTATTAACAATAGTAACCAATTTTAGTTTTTTGGTTCTTCATTTAATAATTCCATTAAAATAATGTTTAAAAAAGCTAAATTTAAAGTATTTGGTATAGATAATTTAATAAGTAATTATTTATTATAAATAAATAATTGCCTCAATTTTTTAAAACCGTTATTTCTTATTTAATGCAAAACAAAATGTAAAGCACTTTAACTTATTATGTTACTGTGTTTTGTTTTAATATATCAGTAAAACGTTTTTAAATATAACCGACCATTTTTATAGTTGTGTATATACAAACTTAAATTCTTTATTAATTATTGGCGTACAATGTAAACAGAAAGTTACAAAATTGCACAATATTTTTTTAAATTAAATAGTTTGTGTATCAATTTATATTTTATGTATATGTGAATAGATGTTAATACTTCTTAATACAATTGTTTTATTTTATAAAAATTACTGTTTTGGTAAATAATCTTTATTTGTAAACCTCTTTTTTATATTAGGTTTAAAACAATTCAATTATTCGGTTTGGTTTATTTGTTTTTATTCGTTAAATTTTAATGCATTGCTACATATTTTACTTTTATACGTAAACTATGATTGTAACACTTTAAATTTTTTAAAATGTTTTTATACATTTTAATAAATTTAATCCTTCTCTTAATAGTGTTATTTTTATTTATTCTAATATAGATACAGATAGTGACATCAGTAAATCCACTGAATCATTTAAATCGGCGTATGACAATTATTTTCTTTATAAACATATTTAATTTATTTCCTGTTTATTTATATAGCTTTATTATATTTATATACACAACTTTCGAGATTTATTTTGTCGACATTTGATATTTTCCAAACCGAAAATTAAAAAGATTTTCCTCCTTGATGATTACCTGATGAGTAATTAATATAATATTAAAATATATGTAGCATATGTTACTTTTATTAATAAGTATCTTAGAAAATACTCTTACTAATATATATATATATATATATATATATATAATATTATTTGCAAAAAATTCTTAATATAATACACAATAACATTCGTTTTAGCAATAAAGCACATTACCACCATTATGAAAACTTAAAAACAAACACAGATAATTGGTTTAAAAAAATAGTTTTATCTACTAAAATACATAAATATACTAAATTAAGGGAACAAACTTAATAATGTTAGTAATTTAAGTGATATCTACGCTTTTGTTCAACCTCTGCTAGTCGCTTTGAGTAGGAATCTATCAATGCACCAATATAGTCATTCAAAATGCAATTTTTTATACATGGTTAATTTTCGCTTTCAATAATACGTCAGCTTCTATGCGGTTAACTTCACGTTTTAAAATACTAAAAACGTTTTTAATTACATTTAAGTCTGGATTGTATGAAAGAAGTTAAATAAAAGTAAACTTTTTGTTTTTCAAACTTTTGTGGTCTAAATAAAAAAAACGTATAATAAATTGTAAGTTATGTTAAAATACACATTACCACTTTTGAAGTATGCACAGCAGCATTGTCTTGGATAATTGTTAAGTGTCCTATAGCATTTTTGGACAGCTTGCTATAAAACAATTGTTTAAATATTTGTACAAATTTGACGCTATTTAAATTGCCACTAGTACGCATCCATTTTGGAGACTGATTGTACTTAATTGCAAAATGTTCTTTGACACATAAAGGATGTGTAAATTTTTTAGCAGTACAAGTGTGGTTGAGTGGAAAATTTGAATTATAAATAACCTTTAAATGTTTAATCCATGGTTTGTAGAATAGTGCACATTTATCTGTAAAGTATATTGATTTCCAAAATGATAATGGATAATGTTTGTATTTTTTAGCAAACTCCACTCCATCTATAGGCACGACTAAGTAGAGGTTTTTTAATAACCGTTTTAAAAATGAAGCCTTTAGATTTCATTCTTTTTTTACAATTAAATATAAAAAATTTTCTAAGTATTAATTTTTTATTTGTTTAACGTTTATTGTTCTGTATTTTTTAAGCTGCATAGTTATAAACTGATTATCCTGTTTGCTTGTTGAACGTTTTCTACCAACTGTGGGTAATCTGGGGATTGTTTTCTTGTTCAAAATGTTATACACAGTTGATACATCTATTTTTATGCATTCGGCAATTGTTTTAATTTTTGTGCCTTTTTTATAAAATTTTGAACTAATTCATAATTATGGGTAGACAAATAACGACGCTGAGCTGTTTTAACCATAAGTATTAAGTGAACGGAAATAAGAAGCCTTTTTATCAAAATTCCAAATTTTAAAACGAAAAATAAAAAACGACTTTGTGTTTAAATTATTAAAAATAATTTAATAATTTTTTTGGAAAAAAAATTGTTTTAAAATTTTTTATATTAAAATACTTTTAAAATAAATTGTTTATTGACTATTTAGAAATAGAGTGCAATTTTGTAAATATATGTATGAGCAGTTATTTTATTTTAGAAATAACTATTTTTTTAAATAAAAAAATATAAAATTAAAATATATTTTTTAATAATTATTTTTGTAAATAAATTACATATTTTTATATTTAATAAAATTTAACTAGAAAATGTTAAAGTTTGGGAATTGGATTACCGGTGTATATATCAAGGTTATATATTTATTAAAAAATGTAACGCATCAATAATATATTTATGTGTAAAAAAATTTGTTATTTTAAAAATATAAGATGACCGATGTCGCATAATAAAAATATTAATAAAAATTAAATTCGTTGCCTACTGTAATATATGTATTTTTCTATTTTTGTAGATTGTCTTAATAACAATTTTTTTGGCTTTTATTAAAGTTAACATTTTAGAAGTTCCTGTAGTTTGATTGTTTATTAAGCATTTTTATGCTGTAATATGTATTTTTTCTGGTTTTTATAATTTTTTGTTTTAAACATTTTTATATACTTAGATTGTAAGTTTTATTTATATTTTTTATTAAAAGTTTTTTTATACTTAAATTAGGTTTTAATTTATTTTTATTGTTTTTTTGTTCTAAATGTTTTTGTTTCATGTTTTATTTCTTAAAATGTATTAAAGTTTAGGTTATATTTTTGGCTTAAACCAAAATAAATAAACTGTTTTTTTACTTTTAGGCACCTTTAAAACTGTATTTATTAAATTCTACGGTTTTTCTTTTGCCGTTATTACCGTTTTATTATTTGCCTATTTTGTTTGTTAATTTTCTAAGTTGTTGGCTTATTATCCGATAAATCCCTATTTTATAATTAACATTTTTTTACAAATTAAATTCTATTACTTAAATTCTTTATTTTTACTGGTTTTTTCAAGATGTTAGCTATAGCACATACGTAGTGTTTTTATTCCAAGTATTACCAGTTTTTTTATTTTTAATTGTTTTAACAGTTTCGTTTTAACTAATTTTTAAAAAATTTTCTTAATCACTTTTGGTAGAATGCCCGTTTCTACCTAATTAGCTATTGCAAATTTATTACGCAATTTAGAAAAAAATTATCCGCGTTGCGTATAAGAAGACACACAAACATTTATTAAATAGATATAAAATTATTATAAATTTTATAAATTATTGGCGTGTTTATAATGTTGGATGCAATTTTTATAGCAAAACATTAACTTTTATCCAAATTTAAAACTAGTTGCTTAGGTTTATTATTAATACTTTCTAGGTGGGGTCAAAATGATGTTAATATTAGGTAATATTATTTTCATTTATTTTTAAAAGATATTTTACAAATTTTAATTAATTTGTTTTTAATTTAAATAATAAAATTTAATTATTGTAAAGTTAAATATATAAATAACAAAACAAAACAAGTATATACAATAATATAACGTTTGTACAAAAAAATAATAATTAAGTATTTGTTTAAGTTATTTTATATTTCTGTTTTTAACTTCAAATGATTTTATATGTTAAGTTTGTTTAAAAATTGAATTATATACATGTACCTGCACATTAAAAAACATTCAATTAAATTGTTATTTTGTTATTTTTATAAATAAATTGAACAATTTATTAATACTTTATTTTTACAAAACTTTATAAAAGGCATAAAACCAGCGTTTTTATAATACATAAATACACTTTACAAAATAATGTATAAAATAATTTTTTTATTTTGTAAAATTAAATTTATTAATATCGTTTAATACTTTTTAAATAATTAATGACCTAGTAAAACGTTTAGATTTGATTAACCCTATTAACTTTAAATTTACTAATATAATTTCTTTGAACTATTTTTAACATTTAATTAGTTACGTTATTTAGATATTAAATTTAGTTTACAACGTTCTTTACATTTGTTTGTTTATTATATTATGTATTATTAATAATTTTGTATTATCTAATAATTTAGCCATTTATAACATTTACATCAGTTTTTATCCATTAATTGTTAGGTTTATTTAAACAATAAATCAACTTGGTTTTTAAGTTAAACCAAATCAGTTGTTTTATCCTTATTTAGAATTATTAACAGCACATACTTTTTAAGTAATACACACACATAAACTTGATTCTACCCTCTATCTATTGTCAGGCAAGCGCTTTAAATCACTGGACTACAAATGAATAACATCGGCCTTAATTCTAATTAATACATAGTTATACATAATTAATCTATAAATAAAATAAAAAAATGTTATATATAAATTACAAGCATTTCTAAAATGTTGCTAACTTTTATATTACATAATATAATTTAATTATTTTTTTAACATTTATTAAAAAAAATACTATTGTTTAATATTTTATAATAGATTGTACGTTAATTTTTGTTAAAACGTTTTAGTTTGTAATACAATAAACAACATGCAAAACAGTTTAAAATATAAATAATTTTATGGAATTTAGAACTTTACTAAACGTAGGTATGTTATTAAACAAAGGGTTTTTTTATTGTAATACTTTCTTAGCTTAGTAGAATTGTAAAAATGTCTCTAATATTTAGTAATTTGTCATCTCAAAAATAACAAAATGTGACTAATTAAAAATAAAATGATTGTTAATTAATCAGTAATTACAAAATCTCCAAGTGATTTGGAAAGTAAAAAAAGCACAATTCAGAACATCACGTGTATATTTAACAAAAACTGTACAAACATTGCATTTTTGTTATACTTGCTATGTCTATATATCATTAGTTCACTTAAACAACCGTATAACAAAGTTACTCCAGCGTTTTTTCTAATTATTGCAACTGTCGTTGAGGTCCATCTATAATTATAAAGAATAATAATAATATATCAGATAATATTATTAAATTGTTCTGTGTATGTATAAAACTAAAATAATCTAATCAAAATATTAAATTGTTTACTATATTTAAACAAACAATTAGAATAATTTAATTACATTAAAATTATTACTTTTAATTAAAACATTAAAATTATAGACTACGGTTGTTGCATTAATAACATGTAATAATAAAATAAATAAAGCGTTTATATGTTAGTTTAAATAGTTTTGCATTAATTAAATTATATGTACTTAATTTAAGTATGGTAAATACAATATTAAAAATCTTGTTAACGTAAAATATTATTTTTATAAACATATAATAGCAATTTATATTATTTAAAAATAAAATTAATAAATTAATAACACAACAGGCATAACAGTGAAATTAAAAACAAAATAAATTAATTTTATATTTTGCAAATTGTTTAATAGTTGAAACGTAATTATTTTTTTAAAATAAAAATTAAGGAAATAATAAAATAGAATAAAAGAATCCAGAACATTTTACAAGTAGCATTGGATTATTATTTTATCTTAAATTTAAAATTAATTATTTTTAGAAAATATTGTTTTATTTACAAACTTTTGTGAACTTTGGTATTACATTAATCAGATTTAACAGGAGTGTTTTAGAAATAGCGTTAATACAGGTTTATGGCGGACTGTACAGTGCTTTTGGTTGAGCTGAAAATTTAGTAAATTTATTATACAAGTGAATATGTCAATACTAATATAACATTTCTAAAAAAATAATTTCTTAAAAACCCATTGTTAGATTTTAAAATTAACTGAAAAATATTTTAAAACATTTTATTATCACAGTTAAAATTTATTGTTTAAATTTTTATGTATAATTAAACAAAAATATAACTAAATAAATTTTTAAATGTTTAACGTTATAACTATAGTAATAACATAATTAACATTAAAACAATTTAACACTAAACACAATGTAGAATGAGTGTTAACAACACATTGTTGAAAACAACATATTTTTAAAAACAAAAACACAACTAACAAAATTAATTACATGTATATAAACCAAAAGTTGAATTATGTTTACAAAACATATATAGATATTTTAAAACCAATGTTAGTTTTTATTATAAGCATGTTTTTTTAAATAAAATTTCTTTAATAAAACAACCAATTATTTAATTCTATTAAAATGTTAAAGTTTTTAGAAAATGTTAAATTAATTCATATGTTAATTATATTAAAATTTTTAACAAAGTTTATTAAAAATGCTTGTAATAAATAAAATTTATTAATCTATAAACACAGTTAAAACAATTTTTTAAATCTAATATTTAATTTAAATACACGATTTAAACATTTTTGTTTTAAACAGATACAAACAACTTTGTACACATTCTATGTTTACTAATTTATTTATTTATTTTTACTACTATTTAATCATTATTTAACAATTAACATTTTAGCAAAGCCAAACGTCTGCTTTTATTTAAAACCAATAGTGGAATTTAACTCCATGTCTACCAAGTCCAAGTTTAAGGCTGTACCGGTAGTTGTTTAAAAATTAGCGCAAAAAATTACAAGAGTATTAAATCTAAATTAGTTTATAGCCAATTGTTTTTTTGTAAAAATAAATATTGAAAATTAAAAACAATGTCAAGCACTTAGTAGTTTATTTATACATATTTGAAAATATTTATTTAAAAATAACATATTTTAAAAACTACTTATATATAAAAGTAGATATTAAGTTAATGTTACATAATTTTTTATAATAATTAGCTATTATTATAATGTTGTGCTTAATTTTATTAAACATTAAACAATTATTAATCATTAGAATTTATGTTTAACGTACATTTAAAACTACCCTGATTGTGATGTTATAGTAATTATGAAAACAAACATTTAATATTATAATCTATATAAATAAAAATAATAAAATAATGTTTACAAAAATCAAAAACAAATTGAATAATTTAATTTTTACATTAAGCCTTAAGACTCCGTTTATCTGCTAATTTTCCTTTTTACTGCATTGTTTGTAAAATAAATGGCAGTAATAAAAATGTTTTCATTTTACCAAAAATAAATATCGTGTAATTGAAAAATTAAAAAATAAAAGATTTTTACCTAAAAAATTGGCAAATTTATGCAGAATGAACCTTTTAACAATTTATCGGATTATTTATAATCAAAAATTACGTAATTATGATAATGTTAAAAAAAACGAGTAACAAGCAATACGGATAATTAAAAAAATGTTATAGAATTTAAAAAATATAATAAACCTATTACACAAATCACAAAAAATAGTTTAAATAATTAATTTTTTCTACAATAAAAAACAGAGATATTAAATTTGATTTAGCCTTTTAATTAACAAAGATTGAACTAATTATTTTTAAATAACAAAAGGATAATAGATTTACTTTTTATAAACACTGGATTAAGCAACATTTGTGTTATTACCATTTCGTATATTTTGGCGATGATCTATTTTATTATAAAATGCAGCACACTTACATTGGAGTTACTATCGTTTTTTAGGACATTGCTTCAAAAAAGGTAACGTCATATTTATTTAAGTTTATTTTGTTTTTTTTATATTTACATTTAGAAAAGCTAAAATAAAAATTTGTTTTACTTAATTGCCACCTAACAGCCTAGATATCAATGTTACTAAAATGTTTTCTGAATGCTAAAGCCAACATCAATAAGCATACTGAAATTGAGGATTTATTTGAATGTATTTGGTTTGTTGTTTAATATGAAATAAAACAAGAATATAATAACATTTTTGTTGACAGCATGCTAAAAAAAACCGATTACATAAACTGTTTAATTTTTTTAAAACTTTTTAATGTTTCTAATTATTTGGTAGCTAAAAAAATTGCATCTAATCTTAATTTTTATTAATAGTTGACGTTATAAATCATACTAATCATTTTACTGAATTGCACCAGTTAATATTTTATACAATTTTTTTACTTGTTATATATATATATGTATATATATATATATATATGTATATATATATATATATATATATATTATATATATTATTTATTATATAATTTTGTATATTTTATAATCGAAGTGATGTTCTCATGTATGCTATCTAGTAGCTAGAGAGGTTTTAGTTAAATAATCTCATTTGTACGGTAATTGTGTAAGAATTACAATTTGTTTTTTTTATTAATTTAATGTTTTTTGTAAATTTTAAATTAAAAGTAAAAAAACATTTAAGAAATTTATTAAATTAATTTTTATGGGCAATTGTTTTATTATATTTACGTTTAAGTAAAGTAATATAAAATTGCATAAAATTCACTTATAAAATAAAAAATTAATTAAATATAAAATCTAAACAATATTAATATTACCAAATTTGCAAAATAAAATATGTTTATACAAATAGATATTAGAATTATACAAATTGCTACATTACAATTATATAGTTTAGAAATTAATAATATAATAACATGATGTATTATGTACATGTTTGTAATAATTACGTTGTTATTTTAAAAAATATTAAACGAAAATGTTTAAAAACACATTTTAATAAATTTTTCCAATTATTGCATGTTGTTATTTTTTTATTTTGAAATATTCTTTACATAAACATAAAAAAACAAATTATTTTTTTTACAATTTTTTTTCAAACAAAAACAATCCTTAAGTATATTTAATTTTTTGGTTACACTATTTGTTTTTGAAATTTACTGTTTATTATTATGCATATTTTTTTTATTATTAAATAAATATGTTTTTTATGTTTACTGAAATGTTAGTTTAAAATATATACATTTTACATATTTACGGTAGTTTAATAATATACTGTATTTTTGTTTTTTAATAAAGGATTTGTATGAAAACGCCAAATTAATAATTTTGTTTTCAAACTGTTAACATTATTCAACCGTATTTGTAAAAAAATAAGTAAATTTAGACAATAAATAATATTAGTAAATATATATATGATTTGTAGATGTATTGATGTGTAAAAAATAAAAACGTACAAACGGCACAATATAATTTTTTTTAAATAAATGACATTCCAAAATAGTACGATATGTATTCAGATTTATACAATTTATAATTAATTAATTTATTATTGTATATAATAATGAGGCAAATAATAACAATGCAACTGTTAATTAATAATAATAAGTGTTAATAATAATAATAAGTGTTAAATAATTTTTAGTCAGTTAAATAAATTTGGGTACGTTTGATTTCTTTAAAGAAACGTAATTACCTAGTAATAGTAAAAAATTATAAATGTGTTATTTTTCTGACATAATTATTAATCCTTTTTAAAAGTATTTTTAAACATTATATTAATTTAATTAATAAATATAAAATAATCATTAAACAAATACCAGTTTTAAAAAATTTCTTTTTGCAATTTGATTGTTTTCAAATAGACCGTGGTTTAAATTGCTAAAGATTTTAAACAAATTTTAATAGAGTTTTTATATTAAATATATTAACAGTGTAATTATTAAATTAAATACATTAAAAATAACTATTAGCATTGAAAAATAATTACAATTATAATGTACTATACAATTTGTTGTATGTTATTTTTGCCAAACAAAAAGTAACAAAAAAATTAATAATTTAATACACATTTACAAATTAACGGATATTTATTTACATTTTGATATACACAACCTGAATGTAGGTCATTGAATAATCAACAAATAGAATAAATTGACTAAAAACAACGGTAATTAAACTAACAAAAAAAATGATTAAATAGGTTTGTGCAAAAAATAACTTTTTAAATTTTAATAAAATTAAATAGTAACCTTGTTCCAATAAGTAAATAAATACATATTTTGTTTGTACCTGAAATAAATAAGTAGTATTTTATTTTTAGTTAACTTAAAAAAAATTAAGTTTTTTTGACAAAGATACAATTAATAATTTAGAAAAAAATTTAATAAAATATTAACAAATTGTTTCATTAAAGTACTAAAATAAAAAAATAATTTTGTAAATTTATAAAATACTTTTTATTTTAATATTAAGAAATATATAGAAAAATAATATAATATTATTGAATAATATAAAGCATTAAAATATAAATTAATAGTACGTTCATAAACCATAAATGTTATATTTTCTAATGTAGTAAAATATACCAGTATATATATATATATATATATATATATATATAACTAATATGTACTTTACATTATTTTACATTTTTTTATAAATTTTTACACACAAAAACAAAGATAAGATATTAATCTAAATTAATTTTTGTAATATTTTAATATTTTTTAAGTGGTATATATATATTAAAATGTATAAATATTTTTGGTCTCTGATGTGTCCAAACATAGGAATATCTAAATTAATAATTAAAAATATAAAAAAATTATTTAAACATTATTATTAATTTAATTATTTATAATATAATTTATTACTAAATAAATATATTTATGAACAACATGTTGCTATGTTTAATTTATTATAATTTTACATAAACACAATAATAATTAACGAACATCATGTAAAAAATAAAATGTTTTGTTTTATAGCAATATTTTGTTATATTCCGTTTCTTTAACTAATCATTTGTAATTTTTTAATGCATTTTTTATTGTACCATTTTTTAAAAATTATTATTTTGTAATAGAATGTACGTTAGATATTATATATATATATATATATATATATATATATATATATATATATATATATATATATATATATAACTAAAGTTGTTATGCAATTAATAAAGTTTTTTTACAAATATGAGATTAATTAAAAGCATCATCCAAAGTGTTTTAAATTATTATTATTATTATTATTATTATGAATATTATAATTAAGCTTTAATATCTTACTAGAGATACATTCAGCGTAAAAATACATTTTACCATCATATATAAAAAACGTAGTACTACAAATAATGACATCAAAATGAAATAAAATGTCATATGTTAACGAACATAAATATAATCAATATAGTATGTATGTAATTTAAAAAGGAATATATAAAAACTAATATACACAGAATAAGTTATTATTAGGCACACATGTTAAATTATACTGCGAAATGTCCAAATTAGTTTATATAAATGTGTGGGTAGAACAATTTCTACTGTCACAGGTTTGTTAGTATTTTAATGTTTTTTAATGCTGGATTGGTTAATATTCTGGATAAGTATGGCACACATACATATTTGTACTGATTACTTTTGGTTTTCATGTGCAGGTAAGTTCTTCTTGTTTTTTCAAAAGTTTTAGAAATGTTTAAAGCTGCGTGTAATGGTTGATTGTTTTTATTTTTAATCCTTGTTGCTAATTGTATACAAAATTTAAAATATTTATCAACAATATCATTCAGTAAGATTAAATATTTAAATCCTGTAGAATTTGATACCAATAATAGGCATTTTTTTAAAACAACATAATCCTGTTTTAGTAAACCAGGAAAGATTACTAATAAGCAATACAATATTAAAGGATAAAAATATAGTGTAACGAACAATTTAGTAATATAATTATTAACATTTTGTTTTCTTAAGAATTTGGATTTTAAAAATATATGCCCTACATAATCACACGAACTAAATATGTTATTTATGTCTACAGTAATATATTTAATTTTGTTACAAGTGCATATGTTTTGTTTAATTCTATTGTTTTTCTTGGACGCCTTTTTATTAATTTAACCAGCTTACATTTAGATAAATTTAAATTAAAATTAATGTTAGTAAACCATTGTTTAATTTTATTAATAAAACTTTCAAATTTGTTTAGATCATTATTTAAAAAAACGTTTGTGCACAAAACCATATCATCTGCAAATTTAAACAAATATAATGGCTTCGACATACAATAATAATAAAACGGGAGATAGTGCTGCACCTAGTGGAACTCCATTATTATTTTTTGTTAACTCTGGTTTATTACGACCATTTTGTGTAAATTGCTCTTTTTTGAGAAATAATTTTGTAGTCAGTTTAAGATGTGATTGAGTGTTTTAAGTAGCTCAAGACGTTTAAGTAATTTTTCTTTTGATATACTATCGAAAGCAGATTTATGATCTAAAAACATGCATTATATTAAACATTTTCCTTTGTTAAGGGATTTAGTAATGCAATGAAAAAGACAGGCTACACAGTTTGTAGCAGAATAATTATTTTTATAAGCAATTAATAATAATTATTACTAATGTTTAATATAGGCTTAAGGTTGTTAAGCATTATTTTCTCAGTTAATTTTAAAAACACTGCTGTTTAAGCAATTGGGCAATAGTGTTCTGTATTTGTTGATAAAACAGAAACTTTTAGAATAGGTGTAATTTGTGAGATACGCCAAGTATCAGCTACTTCACAATGCATAATAGACTTGTTTATTATTGTACATAATAATGAAATAATTGCTGGCATGCAGAACTTTAATAAATTGCAACTTATTTTATCAGGTCCAAGTGATGTGCTTGTTTTACAACTGTTAATTAATTTTTGAATATTTAAGTTGATAATAGGTGTTGAATAATTTTTAGTTAAATTCTGATATGTTTGAGTTGTTTAAAGTAAAGCTATTATTTAGTTATTTAGCATCTATCTTACATTAATTTGCATTTAATTTGTTAAACATTTTGTTAATATTTTTTAAATAGATTGTGAATCACGGTTTGATTAAAAATAATTATTAGCATAGTTATTAAATTTATTTATTTCTAGTTTAATTTGTTTATTTATGTTATTTAATTTAGCATATTGACTAGATTTATATGCTACCTTTCTTTCTCGTTTAAGCCTTTTAAGATTTGTAGTTTATAATCTCAACCTTAATTACTAAACAATATTTCTTAATATAAGTGTTAACAAGGTCACTAAAAAGTACAGTAGCATTATTGGTGTTATTAATGTTTAATAGTGCGGATTTAAGTAATGCCACATTTAAAGTTGATGTATCTCGCACTTGTATGAATAATCTAAAAATAGACTTTAAAAATGTTGAATGTTAATAATTCGAGTATATTATTGGAAACAGACAAATTATGGAGTAGTCAGCTAATAAAAGAGGTGCATGTTGTTTTACTAAAAAATAATTAGAGGCATTTGTAAAAATGTAATTTATTTGTTTTTAAAGTCTTGTAAAAAAATTAACTAAATTTGTGAGGTCTATTATTTTGAATAGGTTAGTATTCGCATGATTGAAATCACCAACTTGATTTTATGTAATAAAAAATGTTAAAAAAATTATTTATATAAAGGAAAATATTGAGATCCTGATTTAAAAATTAACTGTAAAAAGTATTTAATTTTGGTGTTATAAAAATGTAGCGCAGCTATTTCAAGCCTCCGTTTATTATTTTATTATTTATTTTTAATTTACCAAAAAAAAGTTATTAATGTTTTTTAACTAAATTGTAATTTACGGTTTAATAAAAACAATTTATTTACATAGTTATTAAGATTAATATATTTAATTTTAATTTGTTTATTTAATTTTTTTAACTTAGTACATTAATT
Organism: Cardicola forsteri; assembly: GCA_025895645.1. Lineage (NCBI taxonomy): Eukaryota > Metazoa > Platyhelminthes > Trematoda > Strigeidida > Aporocotylidae > Cardicola > Cardicola forsteri. Next base: position 43,990 of record JAKXYG010001261.1, on the reverse strand, counting down.
TTATTTATATACCAACGTTTTTTGTTGTTTGAATTTTTTAAGGTTATTATTATTTTTATTTAATAAATCTTAAAAATTATAGGAACAAAAATAACGTTTATTTTAACAACTTGTATGTGTAGTAAAAAAAATGTTTAATATTACATTTAGGCACAGTTGTAAACAGGGTTTTCATAATAAATGTATTTCGGTTAAATTTTATTATGATTAATTGGATTTGATAAAGATGTAATATTAAGTACATATAAATAATTTAATTTTTACAGGTTTAGTAACTAAAATTAATATTTTTATTTAACAAATATGTTTTTTTGTCATTTATTAAAAAAATATAACTTGTAAGATTTTTTGATCGTTAGCAATTTATAGTTGTTTTTATTTAGATGTTAATAAAATTGCATAAATATCTTTTAATGTTTAGAAATTTGTTATCTAAAATTTATATTAAATAAAAAATAAATTTAACGTCCGGAACTATTATTTTTTTAAAGAAAACATTACACAAATTGATTAAAATAAATAGGAATTATCAGAAAATACTAATAAAGTTTTACAAAATGTAGTAATTTTAAAATTTTTTACAGTACGTACATTTATTACATGTTTAAAAAAACATTTTATTTGTTTAATTTACCAATCTTATAGTCTTGAGCATAATAATTTCTGTAAATAATAATTTTAAAAAATTGAACAGTAGTTTACTAACTTTAATCTCAATTTAAATATATATATAAAAAGTTGGTTAAATTTACAACAAAGCATTTAACAAAAATAAATTTAATTTAATTAAACACATATATATTTTTAACAAAAATGTGTATCTTGGGGTAAACATAAATAGCAAACTTACTCAGTGTGATTATGTAAAGCATATATTTATATAAGCCAAATCTTAATACTACCACATACAAAGATTAAGAAAACTAATTATTAATAAGTATATTACTAAATTATTTGTTACATCTCGTGTTTGTCTTTTAATATTATATAGCTTACCTAAACATTTTCTATTTTATTAAAAAAAGATTATGTTTTTTTAAAAAGATGGATATCTTCGATGCCAAAATTTGTATTTTATTTTATTAAATAATACTGTTGTAGACAATTAACATCAACAATAAACAATAGGAACAATTACTTACTACATACAGCTTTAAGCAAATCTAAAACTTCTGAAAAAAGAATAACAATTTAACTGCATATAAAAGTTAATACTAAGCGATAAAAAAACTTATATCTTTCAAACGTATTCAAAATATTAATTAATCCAAAATTAAACACACTTTAATTTTTAACAAACTTATCAATGTAAAAATCATTCTACACACGCATTTATTTACACTAATTTAAACTATCTACAGCATAATGTAACTGTGCCATATAATGACTTATTCAAATTATAGTGGTTTTAATATTTTTTAAAATACACGTTTACTGTGTTTAATATATTTACATTTATTAACATATTATTGTTATTGCTATTATTATTATTATTGTTATTATTATTACAAAATTTTGTTGGTTTAAAAATAAGTATGGGGCAAAGAATAACCATTACAGCAAAAAAACACAACAAAATTTAGTAATTTAAAAATAACATAAGAAAATAAAATGTTTCTATGTATTTAAACACTTTTTAAACAATTTGCTTTAATCTAATTAAATCTTTCAGAATAGTTTTTAATCACATTTCTGTAACCAACCTTTCTTTTATTATTTGCAATCGCCCTTTCCAAAACCGTTTCTGCTAGTTTTTTAGGCAGTAAATGTAGAATTTGACCAAGTCATTTTATTTGTCTAAATGTAATGATGTCATGAAGTAAACAAAAATTAGTTTTTTTTATGATCTCATCATTTAAAATGTAATTATGCCTTATAATTTATAATATAATTTTAAGACACTATCAATAAAAGAAATCTATAATCTTAACAATATTCTCTGTTCCTTTTTACGGTTCATTCGTATATATTGATGTAAAAATAATTATTAATGCGTACAAACAAAGTTTTGTTTTTAGGAAAATAGAAAAACATGACTATGTTGATTTAAAGTTATAGAAAACTGGCAATACCTTTCTAAATCTGTTTTAAACATTAATTTTGGTGTTTAGCTTTTACCAATAAAATATATATTTATATTTGCTAATCTGCCATAATTCAATTTAATATTATAAAACAAATTATTTATCAATTAAGTTATTATAAAATCAATTAAAGTATGACTACTTTTTTTTTAAACACAACATAAATTTTGGTATACCAAACGTATAATATTTGCAAACTTTAAAGGTATTCCGTAAAACTTAACAATTTTTTACAAAGATTCTTAAAAAACACTGTCAACATTTTTATAAAATTAATTGTGGTTAATTGCTGAAATTGTTGACTTTGCTGAACAATGTAACAAAAGATAAATATTTGTTTAATTAACTTTTTCTTTTTTTAAAAACCTGATTGTTGTTTACAAAAATGTTTGTCTACCAAATTATTTAAACACTTTACTAAAAACAAACAATAAATTTATTCTACGCTAATTGTTGCAATTGTTTAGACTTTTTTTGGGAAGAGTAACAATTACACTTTGTCGCCAATTATTTGGAACTTATTTATTATGTTATATAATATTAAATAACTGAGTAAGCTTACTTGCTACAACATTACTTTTATTTTTGAACATCTCTGCAGTTATCTTGTTAAGTTCATTTGTTTTATTGCTTTTTAAACTTGAATTTCATAAATCATTTTAGCTACTTGTTAAAAAAAATAATCATATTTTTTTGAAATATTAGCGTTTTTTAACACTAGACAGCTGTTTTACAATTTTATATAAAATGTTAAAATTATTTTTTTTGTTGTTTTATCTGCTTTTCTGCATCTGTTTTTTAACCAGTTTTTCTTATTTTTTCGGTAGCTGCTTTTACTTGTTTATCTAAAGTTTTATATTTATCATTAACTATTTCCCAAATAACAGTAATGTTAAATTAATCTTTTTTTAATTTTTAATTTTTTTAAATCAATTAGATTTCAAGAGATTAATAAAATTTATTACTATTTACAGAGCGACATCTTCTACCGAGCACAATGTAAAATCATAAAATTGGTTTATTATATTTGGCTGTTTAAATTTCTACTCTATTTTTAGCAACAAGTTTGTGATTAAACCCAACATTTCTACCATGATACGCACGTACATCATGTAAAAAATTTTGTTTTATGCTAGTAAAAATGTAGCAAATTTTGCTTGTTTTTTTTCCGTTGGGGAAACTCACGTTACTTTATGTAAATTTTTGTAAACAAAAAATGTGTTGCTAACATTTTTACTCAACACTATCATTTGTGTAACTCTGTCATCTAGATACGTGCAATAATTTCTTTTTCGTTATTTAGTGGAATGGCGTACTTTTATTTTTTTATAGCAGAATAATTTTTTTTACAGAAACTAGGTTGCCAACCTTAAATTTAAACCCCTTCTTTTATCTAGACTGAAAATTAGTTATGTTGGATTATTTCTGTTTTAAACTGGACAAAGTTAACTAACATATAACATTTTATTTTGTTTTGTTTTTATTATTTGTAGTAATATTATTTAACAACTTTGTTTTTACTTGTATATTTAATTTTTTGGATAGTAAAAGTGTATTTTACGCTAAATGTATCTTTACTTAAATATCAAAGTTTAATATAATAATAATAATACCAAAATCACGTATGTATTTTAACAAAAATTATATATATATATATACGTTCCAACATTATAGCAATTATTTCCACAGCTATAAAAAGCATTCTTTTAATCATAACTTTTTTCCCATTATGCACAATAATTTTAACAACCACAACTATAACAATAATTTATTTAAACAAACATTATTGCAAAGTCATTGTGACGTTTCCTGTGTTAATATTTATTGTTTCTGAAATTTTTGTAAAATTATAAAAATAGTAATAATATATTTAATTATATTATCTGGTAGTTGTAACTATTCTCCTTTTAAAAATTGTACTTTTTTAGTGTTTGATGTGATGACTACTATGGTATGTTGTAAATTTGTTTTTTTATATATGCTTGTTGTCCACTTTCCAGTAGATTAATGTAAACAATAAAGACTTTGTTATCTAATTTACTTACTTTTTTATTTAACATAATTTTGTCAATAAATACTTTAACAACAACTTATAGACAAACACATTTTGCACTTTGTTTATTCAACCGAGTTAATAGTAGTTGCAGTCACATAAGTTAATCACATTCAAACATTGGAACATAGGCCTAATGTTGGTAATGTTGGGGAATAGTTCTTAATTGTTTTTAACCAATTTAATAAATAATTTGTAATTAACATTTTAATCCTACTGCAAACTCTACACTGTTTATGTATTAGTTAACAACAATATTTATACTTACAGTTTTATTAGGGAATCCGGTTATTATTTGAATGCATTAAAGTTTTTTAATATGGTTTTAAAAATTTAATTTAAATGCAACTTGAAAAAGCTTAACAAAATGTAATTACTTCTTTTATATTTGCAGCCACCAAAATTGTTTTTTTGCTATATGGCATATTTTTTTCAGCGACAAAACCAAACTTTACGTGTAAAGTTTTTAAAACATTTTATTTTTATAACTTTGAAATTTTTATTAAAGGTAAAAGTTGTTTGTTATTTTTAAATAAATAATTTTATTTTTTATTTCTAGCAATTTTATTCAAAATTAAACTTTAATAATTTTTTGTTAACGCGCAATTTGTCTTTGTAGGTTTTTAATATTTTGAGCTATTTTAATAATTTATTTAATATTAAATTTTTTTAACTACCGGACATATAGAATAAAGCAAACATTTGTAAACATTTATTTTTGTGTTGTTCAATTATTTTTTTCAGCTACTGTTATGCACCAACTAACATAAAAAATAACTTCTTTATAACTATTTTTGTTTATTAGAAAAAACAGCCTCCATAAAATATTACGTGCATATACATCTAATATAAACGGATAAACGTTAGTTAAACAATGTGACATTATAAACACTTAATCCAAGAAACAACGTAAACGCATTTTTGTTACGATCCAGTTAATAAACATTAACTTTTCAGCAATTAAAAATTAAATTTAAAGTGCTAAAATATTTAGAATTTGTTATAGCATCTAATATACTATTAATCCTGAGAAGTGAATAAAAGTTTTTTACAGCAATTTTGTTAAAGATCCGCTGTTCAGTATACAGGCGTATACCTCCGTATTTTTGTTCATTTTACTAGCAACTGACACGATGACTTTAATTGTTTAATAATTTTTTTTCTAACATTTTTATATTGATGTATTTAACCCAAACCTGATAATGGAATAAAATCCGTTTTGTAGATTGTTTTTTAAAAAGTAAAATGATAGTTTAACCAAACCCAAATCTCAAACTATTTTTTAACCTATTATTGTGTTCGCTTACACTATATATCTGTAATTTTTGACATTTTTTGTATTAACTGTATTTTATGTTTGTTATTAGTACAAACAAAACATGTTTTTAGTTACTATAATAAATGTTGAAAACAGAAATTATTAACAATTACTTTGACTAATGTTAATCTATTAGCCTTAATATCGGTAGTTAATTTTTGTCTAACCACTTTTTGCAACAAATAATTTTTTAAACTAAATCATTAACATAAGTTAGTTGTTTTTTATTTGTTTAATAGTTTTTGTTAAATATATACTAAACTGCATACTTTACCAATTGTCGTTTACAATTCCAAATACAAATCTGCAGTACAAATTAAAACAACTAAAAATCGTAACGATTTTAGCGCTACTAAAAACAAATAATTATAACATAGCAAAATTACAACAAAAATAGTAGGAGAAATAATAAAAACAAAATAAATATAATGTTATATACTAATAAATATAAATAAAGTAAATGCAATAAATAGGTGGTTTAAAAAATAATTTAAAATAAATGTAATTTAAATAAGTCATTATATGGCATAGTTAGATTATAGATTATACTATAATATGTCTAAATTGGTCTACATAAATGCATCAACAAAATAATTTTTAAGCTGATAGTTTGTTAAAAAATTATTTTTGTTTTATTTTAGATTAGTTAACATTTTATATAAGTATAACAGATATATATGTTTTGTATTTTGTTAGTTATTTTTTGTTACTTAGCTGTAGTTTATTTTGCAAATGAAAATTTTAATTTAAAGGATATACGTTAATATGTACTTACAGCATTTTTTAAAAATTATAAAATATTTTTGTTTAATATTATTATTAGTTGTTAAAATTAATGATGATTTTCTTTAAAAATAATTACTAAAACAATTATTGCCGTAAATGTTATAATATTTTTTGTAACGATTATTTTAAAGAATATATTACTTATGTATTACTCATATACAAAATTATGTTAATTTTGTATTTTAACACAATTTGATGTATAACATAATAATAAATTTGTAAATTATTTAAAAAATTATTTAAATTAAAGAAATTATTGTATTTTATGTTTATTTTAATTTATAAACTATTCTCTCTCTGCTGTTGCGATTATTATTATCTTATATTACAAATAATAATAATAACAATAGTATTCATAATAATATAATGTACAATTTCAAAATATGCAGTTAAATGTACGTTTATCTATTAGATTATTAAATTTTTATTATAATTATATATATTTATATAATGTTTTGTTTAATCAATATTAAAAAATATAAAATAATTAATATAAAACATAAAATCAATTATTAAAAAATTAATTAAGTCTTATATTATATTTTAGTAAACTACAATTTTTACTGGCATAATTTTTATTTGTTTTCAATTTTATTTATTTTTTAAAATAATGTAGATATTTAGAGCATCGGTTTAATAAAATAACTATTTTTGTATTATTTAATAAATAAATTTAGTATATATTAAATATTTTTAAATAGTTAAAAAAGATTAAAATATGTTAATATAGTTACAAGTGCAGCCTTTAAATATATAGATATATTTTAATTTTAATTATATTACAATTTAAAAAAATAGTAATTTTATTACTTATAAAACAACTTATTAAACCTTAAAATTAAACTCAAATAAATTATAAATATGACAAAGAATATAGTAATGGTATTTGTTTATTAACATAGTAATTACTTTATATTATATAAACAATAATTTAATAATATTTACTGTACGTTCATTATTTACATTCTTAAGAGTACTTATGTAACAATGAATCACAATTAGTAATAAAATTTAATTAAATGTCAATACTTAAAAATTACTTTACCTATAACGTACACTTATATAAACACATAAATAAAAGTATTATTTATATTACAAATTTACTTATGCAATGTGTAATTAATTCATTAATTAATATATATTTTAAATCAAAAAAATACTTACTTAACACTCATACAAAATACAACACTTTATTGTAAAATTAATTGCAAATACTAATAATAATAAAAATATACATAAAACAATTTTAAACAATGTATTTAATAAAATGATAGAAATAAAAAACATCATATTAATGGTGATGATATTATGCTAAGTAAAATTGTTGCTAAAGCTATGATAGAATATAAACTGTGAGCGATGCGTATTGATTCAACCAGATTTAACACTAGATTTACAAAAGTAACAATTGTGCAAGTCTATGCCTCTACTAAAGCTACTGAGGATAACCAAAAATATATTTTTTATAATCAATTACAAAGTTTGTTGGATGATGTGCCAAGAAAAGACATCAAAATAGATTGGTTATTTCAATACAAAATTGAACAAATGTTGCACCATGCCTATGCTGATAACATTAATCAGAATGGTTATAGATTGTTGACGCTAAAGAATCATTGTGGAATGAGTGTTGGCAACACATTTTTTACTTACAAAAATATACGCAAGTCAACGTGGGTTTCTCCAGACTAAACAACAAACGAACTTGACTACATTTACATTAGTACAAAATGGCAATCTTTTATTGCAAGATTTACGTGCATATTGCAGTGTAAATGTTGATTATAATCACAATGTTGTTCTTGAAAAAATTTGTTTTAAAATTGAAAACAATAAAAACCATAAAAAATTACACCCATTTTTGTGTATGTATTGATGACATTTCTAAAATGATTTATGCGAATTCAAGTTTAAAAAACAATAAAGCAGGTGGACTTAACAAAGAAAACTGCAAGAGATGCTCAAAAATAAAATTAATGTTGTAACAAATGAGCTTAATTAGTTATTTAATGTTATATGGCATAATAAATAAGTTTCAAATAATTGGCGGTGAGAGTAACCGTTACTCTTCCCAAAAAATCTAAACGTTGCAGCAATTAGCGCAGAATAACTTTATTGTCTGTTTCTGATATGGTGTTTTGCAAACTAATTTTAAATTGTTTAAGTAATGCGGTAGATAAACACTTTTAACAACCAGGTTTCAAAAAGCAAGAAACTGTATTGAACAAATACTGACTCTTTGTAACATTATTGAGCAAAGTCAAGAATATCAACAATTACATACAATCAATTTATTTATTTTATAAAAGCTTTTGACAGTGTTTATCAAGAATCTTTGTAGAAAATTGTTCAGTTTTGAAATACCGTTGAAATATGTAAATATTGTAGATTGCTATACCAAAATTCAAGTTGTTCTGTTTGAACAGATAGTGGTCATACTAGTTTGTTTGAAATTGTTACGAGAGTATGCAAACAATGTATTTTGTCACCGTTTTTGTTTTTTCTGGTAATTGATTTTATTATGACTCGGTTCTTGAATAATTTGTTTTATGGTATTAAATAGAACCAAGGCAGATTAACAGATTTGTATTTTGCAGATGATAATAGTCTACTCAGTAAAACTCCAGAAATGATGCAAAATATGACAACACATCTTAGTGATATCAGTTCCTGTATTGGCTTACGGATTAATTTTTAAAAACAAAAATGTTGTGCACCAAGTCAAACATCAAATTAGTGGACAAAATATTGATACTGTTAATTCCCTTACATATCTGGGAAGCATCATTAATAAAAACAAAAAAACGGAAGTTGATGTTAAAGCTAGACTGGGAAAGGCAATGTTAGTTTTTAATAGACTCAAATCAATATAGTCATGTTCTTCCATTTGCTTAAAAACAAAACTTTGTTTATACGCATCAATGATTATTTTTACAACAATATATGTAAGTGAAACGTGGAAACGAATAGACAAAATTAATAAGATAGTGGATGTTTATTATCGCCGGTGTCTTAAAAGTATTTCAAAGATTACCTGGAGCGATCACATTTTAAATGATAAAATTATGAAAAACTTGAAGCTCTCTAGTTCTTTTTTTGACATCAGTACAATTTGACGAAAACAATTACCTGGTTAAATTCTACGTTTACTGTCAGAAAGACCAACAAGAAAAGTTTTAGAATAAACAATTGTAAATGGTAAAGAAAGTTGGTAGACCACTAAAACTTGACCAAAACTATTCAGGAAGATTTAATTGAAATGAAAGTTTTATGGAATTAAGCAAAACGTTTGATAAAATGTTTAAATACATATAACCTTTTGTGGATCTTATAATCACTTTAGAATTACAAAGATTTTGTTGTTGTTAATTTTGCTGTAATTGTTGTCTTATTGCCCCATGCATTTTTTAAAACAAAATATAAGTTTTCTAATATTAACAATAATAATAATTATTATTATATGTTGTAGCATTTTAAGTAAAACATTTTTTAATTTATTAAAAAATTAAAATATTTTTTATTTTGAAAATAAATAATGTTTTACATAAAGTATTATAATTAAAATAAAGAATTTTTTATTTGTTTTAAAAACATTAAGGACGTATGTTTTTAAACGTTTTAAATAATGTATTTTTAAAAATATGTTAAACAATGCATATATATTTAGATCCTACAATATTTTTTAGCATAAAAAATAGTTACATCAATTAAAACACCTTAGTTACAAAAACGCTCTTATATTTTACTTACACCAAATACTTTTATATTTAAATTACAAAAAAGGTAACAATAGTAATATAGTTTATTGATAATGTTGAGAAAAATTTAATTATATATTCTGGGAAAAATTGTACAAAAACACATTTATTTTTAAAAATATGTTAAACAATGCATATATATTTAGATCCTACAATATTTTTTAGCATAAAAAATAGTTACATCTAAATTAAAAACACCTCAGTTACAAAAACGTTCTTATATTTTACTTACACCAAATACTTTTATATTTAAATTTAAAAAGGGGTAACAATAGTAATATAGTTTATTGATAATGTTGAGAAAAAAATTATTTACATAAACAAAGTGAATCTGTGCAAAAACGCATTTGTGTTAATGTTTTATTGTATGTGTTAAAAATTAAATTGTAAATTATATAATAAAAATTTAATATGTATTACCTTTAATTGTTTTTATTGTATATTACAGACCTTAATGAAATTAGTGTTGAAAACTCAAAAAATAATTAATCTGATTTAATTTATTATTTTTTATTGTTTTTTTGTAAAAAAAATTATTAAAAATTTGAAATAATGTTAAACATTTTATAGCTAATTTACATTTACCTAGAAACATTTATTTAAATATTCCGAGTTGGCCATAAGTACATGTTTTAAAAGCAACGTGTATATAAATAAAATAACTACACGCAACTAACATTTTATAAAACATTATTTTATATTAAAAAAATAATTAATTAGTTACTTTTTAAATATCTTAATGTTATATAAGCATTTTTAAACGTATGTTTAAACCCAAAATTTATCATAGTAACCAAACATTTAGAATAATTGAAAAACCGATTTTAGGTGTAATGTTACTTTGAAAGCGTTATTTTGGTTTATACTTCAAAATATTTATTTGTTGTAAAATGTAAGTAAAAGTCAATATTTGCATAGGAATTAAAATTAGAAATCTATATTGAAAAAAATTTAAGAAGTATAATAATGTTTTTTATATTATTTTAGGTATTTTTATAAAAATGTTAAAAATTTATTTTTTGTTTGTTAAAAAAAAATATTATTCAACTTAAAAATAATAAAATACATTATTTTGCTAAATTATAAAATATAATTAACACAAATATAATTATTTGTTACCTAGAAACAGAACATATTACATGTAATATCTTCTTTATCACAGGAAATTTAGTTAATTTTTTATTACAAAATGAAAACGGTAAAATTATGTTTTACAATAGTAAAATAAAATTGTTTTTAATATTATCTATGTTTAGTTGTACTTAATAAAAATCTGATTTAAAAGTACTAATATATTGGATAATAAAATAAGTTGCTGTGTATAAACATTATTGTACAAACTTAAAATTTTATAGTTGGAACAATGTATATAAGCAACAAATCTTAAATTGGATTTTATAAAAAATATTAAATAATCGTTATGTAAAAATTTAATTTAAATCAATTTAAACAGTGGTGTTTTTTTAGTAATATATATATATATATATATACTAAACTAATATATATTTTAGTTATGCCAAGGTTACAATTATTTATAAAAATAATAATATATTTTGTTATTTAAAAAAACATTATTGCAATTGTACATAAATTTATTTGTTTAGATAAAAAACTTAATTTAGCTATAACATGAGCTAAAATAAAAATAATTATATATTTTAAAATCGCTATTTAATAGTTCTAACATTAATGTAATTTATTTTTTGCATAAAAAAATTAATATATATAAACATATTTAAATCAAAAATATTTGTCTAAATTAAATTTTTTTTAAAATTGAAATTACATAAAACTATATCAGCATTTTAAACAAAAGCATACCAAGACACTTAAGCCAAGTAGTTACAAACACGAGGCATCTTATTTATTATTTAATATTTTGTAGTAAATTATACATAAAACAATTTATTAACCCTAACAATTAGACATGTTTTGTGTTTTTAAATATATCAAAAGTCATATTTTATGTTGGTAATTTTACTCAATCTTAGATTATGAATCAGTTAATGTTTTATGTACTTTTTATTAGTTACAATATATATCTATAATATTATACTTGTATTTTAATTAACAGATAATATTGTACATTTTATAATTAAAATGACGTCTTTGTTGAATAGTATGTGATTGCTATAAATGATTTAGTTTGACAACTAGGTTTTCAACACTAATTAGTTCAGGAGTTATAAAATACTTATCTATAGTTTGTAGTAGTTATAACAATAATAATAAACTAAATACAATAATCAAAAATGTATTTGTATATAAAATATAAATATAAGTTTAAAAAGAAATACTTTAAAAAAATATTATTTAACTAAAACATATCTAACAACTAAATAACATACTAAAAGGTCACTTAAATTATAAAAGATAACATATTATAATATAATCATATTACATATTTTTATTATAGTAACTTATTAGAAAATATATTTTTATTTCAATAAGTTTTATAAAATATTATTTTTAAAATTATTTTCAAAATGCTAAATAATGTATTGTAAATAATTCATAAAGTATTAATAATAACAAAATAAAATAATTTCACATATGAAACAATCTGCTCAAACAGAATTTTAACTAATAAAATAATTATTGTATTACAAAGCACAACTAAACGCCTTTTTTAAATACTTAAATTAGCAGGTTTAAAATGCTGTTTATTAAAATTTTTATTCACTGTTTTTTATCTCATATCGAACAAAACATTTAATGTAAATTGTGCAAACTAATTTAATTTAAGTTTGTTTATTAATGTTACGGTTTAGCATACTAACGTTTATAAATACCATTAGTGTCTATTTATGTAAAGTAATAAAAAACTCAAATAATGTTTAAATACAATAATAAAACAAATTAAATAAAATTTGATTAAAATAATAATATTTTTTTAATGTTTAACATACATTATTTTGCTTATATACAGTAGATACCCCGTGTGATTATGTTGCATTTCATTATAAAAATTTTAAATATAAACTAAAACACGTGTTTTTTATTTATTGCTTAGTCGGTAACAATTTTATTACATATTTTAAGAAACGTACAATTAATATATTGTTAATATTGTAAATATAAGCTACAAAATAAATTTATTTTGTGTACTATTTTAATTACCAACAAAACTGTTTTGTATTTACATACAAAAAATGGGTTATTTTTGACAATTAAGTATCAGTTACTACAATTAAACAATATACAAAAAACATAATATGACCAAGTTGCTAGGAGTTATTTTATTTACTTTAATTAAGTATTAATGTTTAAATATTAAAAAAATTAATAATTAAAAAAAAACGTTTGCCACATTAAAATACTTTTTAAAGGCAAATTAATGTATGGTGTGCAGGAAATACAGTAATATACAAAAAGCATACAATTTATTTTTGTTTAACGTTTTATTAATTTTATTAAAATAAGTTTTTTAAATTAAATAGCAACAAAGTTTTGTAATTTAAAAAGAACATAATACAACAAAATGTTTCCATGTCTTTTTACATTACTATATCAATTTTGGTTTATTAGTCTTTACCAATAATGCTTTTCAGATATGTAAAAGAATCAACAGTATCAATATTTGTCTATTATTTTTAATAAACAAATCATTATTTCACTTCATGCACAACACTTTTGTTTAAAAAAAAATAATTTGTAATCTAATACAAGAACTAATATTATTGAGGCGTATTGTCATATTTTACATCATTTTTGAAATTTTGCTGAGTAGAACAATATTATCTGTAAAATCAAAATCTGTTAATCTGCCATGATTCTATATAATACCGTAAGATAAATTATTTATGAATAAAGTCATAATAATATTAATTATCCGATAAAACAAAAACGGTGACAAAATACATTGTTGACGTACTCTTGTAACAATTTTGAACATAGCAACAAACATAGCCATTTCAAATATTACCACGTTTTGTTCAAACACAACAACTGGAATTTTGAAATAGCAAAAGCATAATATTTACATATTTTAAAGGTATTTTGTAAAACTTATTTATTTTCAACAATGTTTTTAATAAACCTTGATGATTTTTGATAAACTCTGTCAAAAGCTTTTATAAAATTAATAAAATTAATTGTAAATAATTGCTAAATTTATTATATTTGGACAATAATGATATGGAGGGTTAATATTTGTTTATAAAGATTCTTGTTTTGTGAAAACCTGCTTGTTGTTTTTAAAAGTGTTTATCTACCGCATTATTTAAACAATTTAAAATTATTTTGCAAAACACATTACTAAGAACAGACAATAAAGTTATTCTGCGCTAATTATTGCAATTATTTAGACTTTTTTAGGCATAGTAACCATTATTCTTTACCGCCAATTAATTGGAAGTTATTTATTATGCCATATAACATTAAATAACTGAATAAGCTCACTTGTTAAAAAATTACTTTTATTTTTGAGCATCTCTGCAGTTTTCTTAATAAGTCCACTTGTTTTAATGTTTTGTGAACTTAAATTGCGTAAATCATATTAGTTACAAAAATGTCATCAATACATAATTCCGGATTTTGACTTTTTTATATTATTAACATTATTAAAATTTATTAAAGTATTTGGCATAGGCTGATTAAATATTTTTTTTTATTGTTTTACCCATATATATGAAGTAAACAATAATCTTTTCCTTAGATTAAAATATTGGTGTTCTTTTTAACTTCCGACAGTTAATTCACAATTTTATGCAAAATCTTACTACCATTTCTTGCTGCTGCTTTATCTGCTTTTTTGCATTTGCTTTTTAACCAATTATTCTTATTTTTGCGCAGCTTTTGTAATTTGTTTATCTAAAGTTATATATTTATTATTAAACATTTTCCAGATTACAAGATAGTTAGATTAATTTCTTTCTAATTTTGTTTTCATTCTTATATCAGTTAGATTCAAAGAAACTTATAAAATTCATCGTTTTTTTGAAGAACAATATTTTCTACCCAGCACATTTGCTGTACATTTTGTCATTGTTTTATAACATAATTTCCATTAATCATTAAACTTTTTTACCCTTTCCAGATTTTGAAATGTATTTTTTAAGAAATCGTAAAATTGGTTTAAAATATTTGGCTGCTTAATTTTTTCACACAAAAATAAATGTAATTTTTTATGGTTTGTCTTTAATTTTAAACAAAATTGTTTAACAACAAGATTGGGATCAGAACCAACATTTAAACTGCGGTATGCACGTACATCTTGCAACAAAAATTGCTATGTTGTGCTAATACAAATATAATCAATCTTGTTTGTTGTTTTTTTGTTGGGAGATACCCACATTATTCTATCAACACAACAATGTATTCTAACATTTAAAAGTACCCAAATCTGTTTTTGTTTAATTTTGCATTAAAATCACAGATCATTATTTTGATATTTTTTTTGGCACATTATCCAACATCATAAAACATTTTTTTGGTTTTTTTCAGTACATAGATTTGCACAATTGTTACTTTTGCAAATCTAGTTGTTGAATCTAGTGTTAAATATAAAATTAATGTATGTCCACTCTTGAAATAACCTTGTCTTTTTTCTCGCATTTCGTTAATCTCCAAAATATTTTTTTATTTTTTAAAAGATTTGTTCTTATTGTTTACAAAAAAGTGTGTACACATTCCCTCTTTTAACGCTGGTTAAAGCATTAAAAATTCTGCAAATTAAAAATTGAGCTTGTTTTTGGCTTTTACTGAACCCTGTAATTAGTGTAACTTTGTCATCCAGATATGTACAATTATTTTTTTGTTGTTGTTTGCTAAAATGGCATCCTTTATATTTTTTGAAACAATATAATTTGTTTAATGAAGCCAGGTTGCTAACTTTGCGCTTAAATTTTCTCTCAATAATACATCAAGAGAAAAAATACTTTAACGTTTTAAGCTACTGGAAACACCCAACAACATTTTAAACTGGCTACACAATTATTAAAAAAAACAATTTACACAAATTGGTCGTAATAAATCAGTTAACAGAAAATAATAATGGAGCTCCACTAGAAGCAGTACTACTTTTGTTTTTATTTTTATTGTATGCAGAAACCAATATATTTGTTTAAATTTGCAAATAATTTGGTCTTGAAAAATAGTTTATTAATTTTAATTTTAATTTAAATTTATCTAAATGTAAGCTGGTTAAATTTACAACAAGGCGTTTAAAAAAACACTGGAATTAAACAAAACATTCAAATTATTTTAAACAAACATATGTACCTGTAACAAAATTAAGTATTTTGGTGTAAACAAAAATAGCATACTTACCTGGTGTGATCATGTAGAACATGTATTTATTTATTTATTTATTTTATGTTTGTTACTTTAAATGTTTTACTAAATTGTTAGCTGCAAATTAAAAAATATTGGCTTGTTATAATGACATTAATATTATGAAAAAAACTATTTGTAAATTACGTTTTAAAAAAAATATTATAAGTAAACAAATTAATAATAACATATTTATGACAATTTTAATAATATTAATATTTTTAATAAACAAAAATAATTATTACAAACGTTTGATAACAGTGTTTTGTAAACCTTAACACTTTTTTAATTAATATTAAATAGTCGTTGCTAAATAGTTTTTTTTAATTAAAAGTATTAATTACAATGTTTAACATTGTTCATTAATATAACAAAAAGAGTATTGATTTACTCCAATACCCACCAATTTATTTCAAAATGTTTAACAGCTGCATAACATAAATCAATTATAGTAAATTTATAATGAAATTTATTTCTAATATTTATTTACTTAACTTTTTTAATTTGTAATAAAAATATTTATTATAAATTTTATAGGTCTTAAATAAAAACATTTTTTTACAAAATAACGGTTATGACAATTAACATTATCAAAGTTTGATCAATATACACGTTATACATATATATAAATTGCTATAATTTTTAAAAGTTAATTAATTATAAGTTAATAATAAATAAACAAATTTTTATATTAAATTATTTTTTATTAGCTAGTAAACCATTTGTTTTTTATTTTAATAATGTTTACTAAATAAATAACACATATCCATCATTTATAAAAATATTGTATTAAAGTGAATAAAAAGTTAGTATTAATATGTTTTGTGTAATGTTTATATTTTGTAAATTAAAAAATAATTAACAAAAATGTTTTATAAGTTTGTAGATAACTAGTCTAAATAATTTTATAATTTCTTAATTACTTTGTTTTTATTTACTAAATAAAAAATTTTAATTAGTAACATAAATGCAAAATATGTTTTTTTTAAAAACTTTTTATTTTAAATTTATTGTTGTATTTATTATTATTATTGTTAAAAAATATTGCCTTTTGTATAATGTGTTACTACAGTTATGTTAGTAATCTAAATTATAAAATAAGTTAAAACTAATAAATAAAAGCTTTTATTAATTGTGAATTAAATATTTACGCGAAATAATTATTACTGCAAATTAAACTTTTTTATATACTAATTAGAAAAATTGTCTGGTGTTTAATGTAAATAGTTGTACAATTATATTTTGACTGTACTATTATATATTTAACAATTTTTAATAATCATTCAAAAATAATATATATAGTTTATTTGTTTTAACGTATAAAATGCAGTAATATGTAAACTTTTAAACTAATACAATTGCCAATTGTCAATAGTCACAACCTTCAAAAATGCGGTAACTGTAATAATAATATTAATTACAGTAGCATTGTTAGTAATTTTTAAAACTAAACACATGTTTGTTATTTATAAAATAATCAACATATAAGTTAAAAATACAATTATTAAATTTTGTTATGTTACATTAGACTGTAAGCCATTATGTAAAGCAAAATGTATATTTTTAAAAATATTTTAAATATATTTTTATAATTTTATAGGATTTATGCAACAATTACCAAGTATTTAGATATGTTAATTTGTTAATGTATAATTAAAGTATATTACATATATAATTTATTAAAACTGATTTTAAAAAAATAGTTGTATTTATTACATTTTTAATAGTTTTTTTATTTGTAGTAATTATAATGCAATATAATCTAATAACTAGAAGTATATTTAATTATATATATATATATATATATATATATATATATATATAAATATATATATATAATTACATTGTTATATACAATAATTATTTAGCACACATCTTCTAATTTTGCACAGGATTAAATTTTAAAAAGTAATTGTTTAAACATTATAGTTAAAATAATAATTTAATTTTTTAAATTATTTTTAAATACAATTTAATAAAAAATAACGTTAATTTTGGCAAAACATATATTTTCCTTTCCAAGATAGCTTAAATATACACCGCTTAATTTCGACTTAGTAGGCGTACTTTGAAAACTCACTACCAGCTCTAAATTGCAGGCCTACTAAAAAATATTTAAACTACATAAGTAAATAAAATAAATAAAAATATAGTAAACTATTTATAATTAATAAAAATTCCAGATATTACAATATGTATATTTTATATATGTTTTACATAGTAGAAATTAATACACAAGTTAAATAGAAAATTTTTTAAATATAAAACAAAACAATAAAATTAAAGTTTTACAATTATACCAAATTAAATAAATTTAAAAAGTCATAAGCCATTTTAAAGGCTTGGAGTAAAAATGCTGTAACGATATAAAAAGTAATTTATTTTAACGAGTAATAGTTTTGCTTAGAAAAAGATAACTCCTTAGCTATAATAAAATTGTCGGTTTATTTAATTTCAAATATTATTTGTAAAACGTTTAAAAAAAAAAAAGGTAATATCTGAGTGTACCAAATAGTACGTTAAAATATTATCACTTTGGTCTGTATTATAAAAATTTAGAGTATTTAATTTTAGATAATAAAGTAAATGTTAAATTATTTTAATAATTGTTTTCTGTAATTTGTCTAAACTAAAAATATTTTATTTTTAAATTATAGTTGTTATTTGAGCTCAACATCCTAAATGTAGTTTTAGTACATTATAAAATTAGAGGCTAACATTTTAAAGACATGTGGCCTACATTTCTTTTAAAATGTTAATAAGTTTGAAGTATGTTTAAATTACTTTAAATTAATAATGCGTAAAATTAAAAAGTGGGTTAAATTAAATACACAAGTTTAAATATTTTTTTTCAAGTATTAAGTATGTAACATATTTCTCGTAAAAGAATATGTTTAAATATATAAGTAAAGGTAAAACATTAATAATTAAATAAACAGTAAAAACACAATACACATACTTGGGGCACACCAGATGACATAAGATAAAAACAAAAATACTCAAGGTTTAATTAAAAAATTAAAACAAATATATAAACAACATTTACTGAAAGTAGTATAATATCAATAATGTTTTGTTACTTTGGTTTAGATAAAAATAATTTATATATAATATTGTTAAATGTTTTGGCAATATTAAAAAATTTAAGTAATATTGTGAGAGTAAATAATAAATTGGTAAACAAAACGTTATATCATAAATATATGCTAGGCTAAATTTACAGTGTCAAACCCAATTAATTAGTCAAATATGTTAGACCTAATATAATTGTTTATAAATTTATTAAAAGTAAATAAGATATTAATCCGTCCACAATTATAAGGTTTAAATTTTTAACTTAATTTATAAAAACGTTTCAGGAAAGCAGTTTTTAAAAACATTGGTTAAGACATCTACAAGATCTAAAAATAAAATAAAATAAATAGTTATTTTTTAAATTGTGGAGCAGATACTGTCTGCTTCAAAAAGCAAAGTTCAGACTTGTTAATTATTTTAGGATTACTACATTGGATAATGTATGTTATTTTAAACTATTTTTGTTTTTAAAATGAATTATTGAATATTTTTAAACTGACAAATGTTTTACACATTATAAATACGTTAATTATACTCTACATTTAAAAAATATATATAACCATGATACATATGCTGGTAATAATGTGCATAAACTATAACTATTTTTAGTTAAAACATATTAAATATTAAAACGTAATGTATTAACAAAAATATTGATTAAAATAATTTTAATTTTATATAAAAAAAAATTAAAATTAAATAAATATTTACACAAATACATACAAATTTATAATGTATCTTTAAATAATTAATAATTCATTTATTTTAAAAATAATATACAATTTTAAAACATTTTTAAAAAAATTGTTTTTATCAATTTAAGTACAAAGCCATTTTTTTAAAGTTTCTAATTGTAATAAAGGTTTCTTACTTTCACTTATTTTATACTTATGGTTAAAGTATTTCACGTTTTATTTATCTTTTCATGGTTATGAATTAGTTTAAAGTTTTTACAAAAGCAGCATAAAAATCAAATAATTGTTAAATGCATGAAAGTAGATGTTTTAATTGTACACAACATTTTGACAATAAAACTATCCCCAGTTTACCCACAATAAAAAAACATTTAACCGGTAAACAAAATGATTAGTTTATAACTACAGTTTAAAAACTCAGAAAAATAAATATAAAACAAGTAAACAAATAATACTTAAAAAAAAACTTTTTACATTTAATTGTTAAAAAAAGAAAATCTTATAATTATTTAAAAATAAAACTTTAAAAAAATTTCCACTTACTTGTGGCATAGATTACAATAAGTGGATTTTGCCAAAAAATACAAACATTATCATTTTTTCAGAAATTGATGAATGTGCAATATTCCTTGTACTGCAGTAAAAGTTGCATATGTTTTATGTATAAAAAAATGTTTTACAATCCGTATCCAAAATAGATGTTTAAAAATGCATTTTCAACAAGGTTAAATTTGTACAAAGATTCAAAAAATTGTCATATAGCAAGCTGACTAGAAATGCTAGAGGACAATAAACAAGTATTAAAAACATTTTTTATTTACATACTTTATAAATGGTAATTTGTATTTTAATATCACTTACAAACTACTAAGCGTCTTACTTATTAAGACCACAAAAAATTTGAAAAGCAAAAAGTTAACTTTTATTTAAATTTTTTTATATCATTAAACCCTAAATGTCATTAAAAACTTTTCTAGTATTTAAAAATGAAAGGTACACTCTATAAAAACTAGCGTATTATTAAAAACAAAAATGTAAAAAATTGTATTTTGAAGGACTACATTGATAAATACTTACTCAAAGCGGCTTGCAGAAATTAGAGTAAAACGTGAATATTACTTACTTTACTAACGTTAATAAATTTGTTAGGTATTTTTTGTATATCTATGTATTGTAGTTTGTTTATAATTTTTATAATAGTATTATTGTATTTTATTGTTAATATAAATGTTAATATGTAAAATATAATTTTTTTGTGAATAATATTATATATATATACATATTAGCAAAATATTATCTAAAGTATTTATTAATGAGTGTTATAAATATTTAAAATTAGTAACAAATAATAAATATATTTAAATGTCATAGTAGATTACTATCTGTAGTTTGTTAGGATTAAGTGAGTGAGTAGTAAAGCACATATTAAATAACTGAGTGTAGATATTAACAATAATCTAAAACATGTAATTAAAATAATATTTTAAAATCTTAAATTTTGGTAGTCCTAAAGCAGTGTATCTACATAATCTTTTTTATGCAAAAATTTTAATGGTTTTTCATTCGTTTATTATTATTAAACTATAAAACATGTTATATTTTGTTAAAAAACTAATAAAAAATGTTTTTTAAACATTCTATTATACCGGGTACAATCATTACATTTTAAGATAAAAACATAGCAAAAGCATAAAAACTAATTGCTTTTTACAAACAGAACGCCTGTTAGTTTTTGTAATATCACACAGGTATCGATGTACATATTCACATAAAAGATTTTATTTTTATTTTTAGAATACATTATTTAACATTTAAAAAAAGTAAGAATTTTTTCTACATTTAATGAAACTTGTTTGGTAATTAAAAGTTATTATTTTAATTTACTATAATAAAAATAATGAGTAATTGTAATCTTCAAACTGAAATAATTTTACAATAAAAAATTAAAATTGTTTTGATTTCTAAAATACCTATTAAATTAATTAATAAAAAATTTAATAATTATTAAATTATTATTTCTTTAAAAATAAATTTTAAAAAAAAATACATATTTTATATAAACAAAGAATTTTTACTAAATATTTTATTAATCAAATAAAAATAACTTAATAATAATTTAATATAAATAATTTAAATAAAATTGGTACAAGAAAAAATATCTAATGTGGCCAGTTTGAAAGATTTTGTAAATTGGTTGGTAATTTTTTCTGGTTTATTATATTAATTTACATAAAAATACGCTACATTTTTCTTAGTAAATAAAATTAAATTAAGTCAAAATTTATGTTAAAAGCGGAGTGGTGTCTAGCAAATCTTAAAAATGTGTAAAATAAACCTGTTTAGTGTGCAGAAAATGTTTGTGAATAAAACATCTAACCAATTATACATAAATGGACTAAATAAATCTACAAGCAAAAAGTATGTTTATTTTATTATTATAAAATTAAAAAGAAATTAAATAACAAAATAGAAGTAAGTAAACAAAAATAATTTAAAAATTTTTTTACAGTGGATTTTCAAAAACTGCATAAAATTGCCAAAAAAATATTTTATTTAGGATATTTTATGTTCGATTTAGCTGTATACAAAGATTCAGATAAATGAAGTTTACCAAAAAGTATAATGTTTATTTTGAAAATGTGTGTGCTATTATTTACAAATTTTGCACTCAACATTCCAAAGTCAAGGGTAATGCATATTTTACAAAAGATTACATTTTTTTGTAAAATATGTTGCTTACGTGTTTTATCTACGTAGATAATGAAAGCAAAATAGCTTTCTCTAAATATTTTATTTGGCCAATAATTAACCATTGCTGCTTCCTTCACGATTTCACATTGAAAACCAATTTATTAAAAATTAAAAATGTTCAAAGATATTTTACAAAAATAATTATGGGTTTTTCATCAAACATGGACTACAAAGAAAAAAATTAATTTCTCAATTTTGAACCTCTATGGCTAAGAAGAATCTAAATGATTATATTGTTATTCTATAAATTAATTTTCAATAATAATTTAAACTATTTATTAAAATTGAATGCAGACAAATTTAAGCGTAAACTGAAGAATAAAGAATATACACTACGTAAATTGCATCATAAATCTTCCCTAAACACGAATTTTTTTAAAAATAAATATTTTAAATAATGGAATTATTTACCAATTAATTTAAGAAAAATACAAAATTTTAAAGCTGTCAAAACTAATTTAAAAATATACATCAACATTCATACTGTCCTCAATATCACTAATCATACAACATTCGATTATTTTGTTGGTTTATGAAAAATTTTATTTTATTATATTGTTTACTTAAAAATCGCAATTCGCCAATCTTACATTGTTTATCGTTATCTAACTATTGTTTACATTTTATTTATTTTCCTTCACATAATCTCCCATATTACTAATAATCCAATTATGACAACCAAACATTTTAAAAATTATTTTTAGTTTAAATTGTGCGGGTAAATATTACCTACAAACTAAAATTATACATTTTTATAATTTACTAATTTTTAAAATGTGTATAACATTACCAATATTTTATTTTATTTAAATATGTATTAATAATTATATATATATATATATATATTAACATATTAAAAAATTTTATAATTTCTGATCGGACTTGTAAATTGGTTTGTACCTCATAAATGCAATATTGTAAAAGCCTTTTTAAGTAATAAATAATAATAATATTAATTATTATTATTATCAAGTACTGTTAAGTGTTTCGAGTTATAAAAAAGGATACGTACAAAATCTAAAACAGTAAGAAATTAATAATTTTTTCTTTATAATTATTGTGGTTATAATTTCAGCAAGAGGTTTTAAAGGATTTAAAACATGTTTTTAAAATGTTCTGGTGTACGTTAACAAAATAGTAATTTGTTTTCTATTACAATTTACAGTTTACTATATTGTTGGACTATTTAGACTGCAAACACCTTGTTGAACAAAAAAACAGACTTTTGTACATTTAATCTTTAACATGCCAAAATTAAGTGTTATTAATTTTATGTTTGGTTTCTTTAAAGGGTAGATTAACATGTTGTAAAATGACGTATTACTTATAGAGAATATTATTTGTGTTATAAAAAATTAAATTTCAAAGAATTTTATTAGCACCTTGATGGACTGAGATTGGAAATAGCTGACAAAAATTATAAAATACAATAAATATTCCATAAATTGTTGACATTATACAGTTTGTAACTTTTTTTTTACATATTCATGTATTTAAGTTTATAAAATTATTTATTTAACGACTTAGGTGCTTTTTATTTAAGTTTTAGTAAATAGTGGTATTATTCTTTATTGTAAGAATAAATGTTGTTGTATATTATAATTAGAAATTATTTTTGCGAATAATGTTACTTGATGTGTGTTGTTAAAGTATTATCTTAGGTATGTATTAGTAAAAGTTAAATAAATAAATAAAATAAGCAACTTGAGCAGGATGCTACAAAGTATTACAATGCTTCCATTTTTGCACGACAATCGCCGTAAATTGTAGAACAAATATTGTACACAAATATGTTTTAACCAAAACATTGTCAGTTATCACATAGCAAAAAATGTTACTGTAATTAGAAAAATACACAATTAATTAAAATACAAGTATAATTTTATAATTGTATGTTGTAACTAATAAAAAAGGCAAACTATTAACTGACTGATAATGTAGAATTGAATACAATTATTTGCATTAAATGTAATTTAAAATATTTTAAAAATATAAAACGTGTCTAATTTTTATAGATATTACATTATTTTATGTACAATTTACTACAAAATTAAATGTAATAGTTTGTGTTTGTAACTACTTAGTTTATGTGTTTTTGTATGTTCTTGGTGATAATATTGATATAGATTTACATAAATGACATTCCATTAAAATAATTGATTTAGACAAATATATACTTAATTAGTGCTTGTTTAGGCATGTTTAGTTTTCAAATAGAAAATACAAAATGAATATAAATAATATTATTAATATTATTGTTATTATTAATATTTAATAACTTAATAGCGATACATTTAGCGTAAAATACATTTTAACCTTCAATATAAAAAAGAAGTAGTACAAATAATAAAATCAAAATAAAGTAGAATATCATATGCTAATTAATATAAATATAGTTAATATAGTATGCATGTAATTTTTTTTAATATTAAAAATTACTATACATAGAATGAATCATTATAAGGCACATTTGTTACATTATACTGTGATATATTTAAATTAGTTTAAATAAATGCGTGAATAAAACAATTCCTACTTTAACAGGGTTTCTTAGTACTTTAATTTTGTTTGATTCTGGATTGTTTAATATTTTGGATAAGTAAGGTAAACATGAATTTTTTGCATTGATTAGTTTTGGCTTTTATGTGCAGGTTCGTTCTTTTTGTTTTTTCAAAATCTTTAAAATTGTTAAAAGTTGCATGTAGTAGGTGATTGATATTACTTTTAATCATTGATGTTAAAATGTTTATCAACAATATCATTTAATAAATTAGAATATTTAAATCCTGCAGATTTTGATACCAATGATACGCATATTTTTAAAACAACGTAATCCTGATTTAATGAATCAGGAAACATTATAGGTGAGCAATATAATATTAAAAGATAAACACATAATGTAATGAACAAATTATAATTGTTAACATTTAATTTTATTAATCTTCTTATAACATAAGAATTTGGATTTAAAAAATATATGCTCTACATGATCACATCGGGTAAGTATGCTATTTACGCTTACAACAAAATATTTAATTTTGTTACAGGTGCATATGTTTGTTTGATTTAATTTGAATGTTTTGTTTAATTCCATTGTTTCTCTTGGACGCCTCGTTGTAAATTTAATAAACTTGCATTTTGATGAATTTAAATTATAAACTTATAATTAGACTTGTAGTTATATAATAGCTTATTTAAAAATTAAAATGTTATTAATTTTAAAAAACGTATAAAAAAAGTACATTTTG
Organism: Cardicola forsteri; assembly: GCA_025895645.1. NCBI lineage: Eukaryota > Metazoa > Platyhelminthes > Trematoda > Strigeidida > Aporocotylidae > Cardicola > Cardicola forsteri. The sequence goes on along the minus strand of JAKXYG010001261.1, from coordinate 17,949 downwards.
TTTTATACTATTAAAAATGTATTTTTAATTTATTAATTATAAGAAAAATAATGAATAACGACAATTTTTGTCTCATTCTAATTTTAAGAAAACAAATAAAACAAAGAAATTTTATTTACAAAATGCACAATGTATTTTAAAAAATTATACTAAAATTGTACAGATGTGTATTTAATTTTGTAGCAATTATATATTTACACAATTGCCAAATGTCAATAACCACAACAATTATATATATATATATATATATATATATATATATATATATATACATTAGGATGTAAGTCATTATTTAAAACAATGTACATTTAAAAAAATATTATATACTTATATTTATAATCTTACAGAATTTATATATTAATTACTTAGTATCTATATATGTTAATTTGTTAATGTATAGTCAAGCTATATTACATATATAATTTATTAATATACAACACATTACAGATAAAAAAATATTTTATATTTAAATCCTAATAATAATTAATCCTGATGTTTTAGGAATTGTTTTACAAAAAAATAATCGAGTTTTAAATTTCTACACAAACTAAAATTATACTTAATTAATAGCATAGTTTAATTTTTAAAAGTATTTAAAATGTTGATGCAATAATCAACATTTGTGCTTTCATAAATAAATATAAAATGTTTACTAGTATTTATAATAATATATTAAATTGTTTAATAGTAATTTGCAATTCAAAATGTTATGTATTAATTTTAAAACACTTATTTTTAATTAGTAAATAAAGTAAAACAATCTAACGTTAACTTTTTATTGTTTATTTTTGCACATAAAAAAATGCAAATTGTTATTATAAATACAGTTAACTTTTATACAACAGAATTTATTTTTAAAAAAACAATTCAATTAGAAAACCTCATAATAATTATCTAATAAACAATTCAAGTTAACATCTTATTAAATTAGTGTTTAATGTGTTGAAAACATTTTATAATATTTTTTGTTTCCGTATGGTATATTTATATTTACTATTGTTTTAAATTAATTTAGCATTGTTAAGCATTAAAATATTTTATACACATTTAATTAATATATTTTTAATATACATTTTAAATTAGTAACAATAATTATAATAATTATTATTATAAAAGTATTAAAAAATTAAATATTAAATTGCTTACAGTAGAACATAAAACGCAATGTTAAAAATATTAACATTAAATAGCAAAAGATTATTATTGCATACAATTGTTGTATTTTTTAATGTTTAAATTTATATAAAAATACTTTTTATTACATTTAAAAATTTTTAAAATCTATTAAACAACAATTTAAATAAAATAAATAATAAGTAAAAATATACTTGAAATTCACAATTATATTTAATCCAATCAATGTATTAAATTAACAACATGAGAAAAATATAAAACTATAAATAATTTTAATTTATCAAATTTATATATTAATATACATTTTTAGTTTGTTAAATATTAAAACTAATTTAATTTATGTGTCGACTAAGTACAAAATAACCTTTGTTAAACATTTTGTAAATGATATATATATATATATATATATAATATTATATTCAGCCCATAAATGCACTGTTACTGTAAATAGTAAATAAACAAAAAATAATAGTACAAATAACAGAAATAAACTTATGTATAAAATGTTTAAAAATAATAAATATAAATGCAATTTATATGGAAATCATGTGGTTAAAAATGTAAAACTAAATTACAATAAATAAGTTAAATTAATAAAACTTTTATAATTATTATAAAATATTTTGCATCAAACATTATATTTTTTATTGTTAATATTTGCATTAAATAAAAATTTAAATACAAAAACTTATAACAACAAATTAATTTATAATTATTATTAACACTGTGAAAATATAATATATGTTTAATACATTGTATTTTTAGTGTTCAAGGAAGCATATTAAAAACAAATATAAATTATTAAAATTATTTTGTTTAATGTGTGGATTTTTAAAATATATAATTGTTAAATTAATTACTAATTGTATAAAATTGGTGTTATATGTGGTTACCGTTATGCATAAATTGTTAAAACACTTTTTTTTCATATATGGTAATGTCAATATTAGTGTATTTATTATTACAATTATTATTGTTAACACTTAATTAACTAATTTTTAAAAAATACTACAAAATAGAGTAAATAAAAATTTACCTTACAACTCCTAAGCTAATTAGTGTTAAAAACGTAGTTATTAAAGTAAACATCTGTAGCAATCACATAACTCAAAAAAAGAACTCACTTTAATCATGATATACAATATTATATAATAGATTAAATACAAATACAATTTTATTAATATCTATTGTTATTATAAAAAATAATTGTATAAAAGTTAAACTTGTTCAAACTTACAAATTTGGTAAAATTATTAATATAAAATATAACGTCAAATATGAAAAAAACAGAACACATGGAATATTTTCAGTTACCAAATTATTGATTGAATAATGAATAATAAACAAAATGTTTAATAATTAATGTGATCGCCTTTCTTATTAACCACTTGATCAAGGCGGTTTGGAATGCTGTCAATGAGATTGTTGATATATTCTTGTTTCATCTTATATTGAACAACAAACTGAATACGATCACACAAATCCTCAATTTCAGTATGCTTATTGATGTTGCGCTTTAGCATACTGAAGAAATTTTCAATAACATTTATGTCCGGACTATTAGGTGATAATTAAATAAAAAGAATTTTTTTGCTTTTAACCCTTCTAATGTCTAAATGTAAATATAAAACAAATAAAGTAAACCTAGGTAAATATAACATTACTTTTTTGGACGTATGACATGGAGCATTGTTCTGAAAAACATTAGTAAGCCCGGTGTGAGTGTGTTGCATTTCATTAAAAAAAACTTTTTTATTAATAAAACAAATTTTTTACTATCTAAGGTACCGGATATAATTTTCCATTTAATAAGTTTATTATACTTAATACCGAACCAACACATCACTTGTCGAGAGTGGACTTTTTTCTAACTAATGGAAGTAAATGTTTTTAAAAATTAGGCCCGCATAGTATTTTATTTTTATATCCAAATGGTTTATCCCGAATCATTGTTTCATCAGCAAAATATACCAAGCGCCAATAAGACAATCTTTGTTCAATTCACTTGTTACAAAATATAAATCTACATTCTTTTTGTTTTTTTATTAATAAATGGTTTAACTATAAGCGATTCACATGCTAAACCAAATTCTCTTGAACAGTTTCTTACCATCGAATAACTAAATTCTTGTAAATTATCTTTTACAATATTCGAAATGGGCTTGTTGTAATTTTTTTTTAATTCCATTAAAATTTTGCGATTATCTATCTTACTTGTTTTTCTTTTTCTACCAACATTATCATAGTTTCTTGGTTTTTGTCCATTCAAAACACGATAAATTGTTGTAAGACTTACTCTGTACAATTCTGCTAGTTGTTTAGGCAAAAATCCGTAGTTTTTTAATTTTTTTATAATATGATGTTTATTGTCATTAAGATGGTAATCTTTTCTATCGTTGGTACTCATTTTACAGAACGAAAATAAATAACGAAATTAATCTGATTCTCAAGGTCAATTATAATTTAAAATTAATTTTTTTTTAAATTATCGAAAAAATCTATTTACAAAAAAAATAATAAATAATTTTTTTAATATATTTTTAAGTAATTAAATTTTAATTTTAATTAGCATTATGACGGTACAACTGGATCAAAGTTGAATGTTTAAATTTTAACTATTAAACGTTGTTTATTTTTAATGAAATTAAGCAAATAAATTAATAATTGACCAATTATTATAAAAATTATATAGATTCAACTTATTATCCACGCTTATATGACTGCTGTATTTAAAATATGCTATTTTGGCCGACTGAGCGTCTTTAAATAAATATTTCAAAATAAATATAAAGCATCTATTACATATTTTACATTATTTTAAATTCTTAATATTTATTTTTAGTAAAAAATAATTGGAGATAACAAATTAATTTATATTAATTTTTTTTCTGAATTTTCAACACTAATTTATTCAGTGGATGTACATTGTTTTTAGTTGTAATATCTTTTTATTGTTTTAAAATTTTTATTTAATTAATAGTTTTAACATTTATTAATGTTTTACATACATATAGAATGTGAGTTATTTGTAATAATATCAATAATTTATAATAATTAACATAATGTTTTATTTTTTTAAATTAAAAAAAATTAAATACTAAGCAATTTAAAGGTTTTATTAAACAAATCTTCCTATTTGTTTCTTTTTATAATAGTAACTTTTATAAAATATATTAATAAACAAATAACTATTTATTACAATTTATTATATTGTTATATAAAATAATATTTTAACGTGTAATAAAAATAATAATAAAATTCATAAAAATAATTTTGTTTGCAATTTAAAAAAAAAATAAAATTCGTTTTTTATAAACGGAGTTCAACTGATTTTTGGTTTTGTTAAATAATACAAAATTAAAACATATTTACTAATAGGATAAATGTTCAGTAAAATACAAAAATACGTTTTTATTTATAAATAATCTAAAGCAAAAATCTTTTATAATAATTTTATTGCAAACCCACAGAAAAGTTAAAAGTTTTTTTTAAACTTTGGCATTTTATTTAGGTTGATTTTTGTTTTTAAAAGTGATTTGTATAAATGTATCAGATTGATTTTAATTCTTTTGTGTATGAACGATTATTATTAAGTAAAATTTTATTATATATATTTAAAAAATAGTTAATGTTTTTATTTGTAAAACATGTTTAAACATTTTAAGTTTTAATACATATTTTTTATATATTTTAAATTGGTTTATATATTTTTTTATAATAACAGTTTCAATTTTCAAAGATGTAATTGTTAAAATTAACGTAGTAATTTAAAATTGTGTTTGTTAATTAATTTATGTGTTTCTTTTTTAACATAATTTATAATTATTTTATGTTTACAATTGGTAAAAAAATATTTATATTAATGTTATTAATAATTATATGTACGTTGATTAATCTGTTGGTTCAATTTTGTAAAAATAAAGTTTGAACAAATTTATCGTATTTGAAAAATATATCATTAAATTCGTAGATATTTTTAATGAAAAACAATTTAATAAATTAACTAATATGCAATTAAAAATGTTCTGCAGTTGTCTAAATATGTATCAAATAAAATTATAAAATTATAAAATTTTGTAAATAATAATTAAACGTTATTTTTTAGAAATAATAACACATTTAACTATTGGTATTATTATTATTATTATTAAGCATTAATTACTCATTAGAGATACATTTAGCGTAAAATGCATTTTTACCATCAATATAAAAATAGTAGTAGTACAATAGTGGGATCAAAAATGAAATAGTATGTCATATGTTAATAGTGGGATATATGAAATAAATGTATATGTTAATGAATATAAATATATGTATATATATATATATATATATATATATATATATATATATATATATATATATATATATAAATAGTATGCATGTAATTTATAATGTGCATATACATAAGTGTTGACGTATATATTACACTTATTGTATGTTTAGTTTTGTATAATGTGTACAAAAATTATTAATAAATATTTTTAAAAAAAAATCAAAATTAAAACATTATAATTTAAATGATAAAACTCTTTTTAAATAATAAATAAACGCATAATTTATTAAAATATTAATGTATTTTGAAATAAATTTGTTGTTGACAATTACTAGTGTAAAAAATTTGTAATATGTTGATTTGTAGTTGTTAATATAGTATTGCTAAAATAAAAAAATTACATTTTATTAAACTTTTTTTGTAAATAAAAGTTGTTTTTTTAATTTACTAAAATATATATAATGACTGCCCGCAATAATCTAACAGAAATTATTTTTTAATAAAAAAATTTTAATTTTTAATAAATCTATTAAATGAATTAATACAAAATTATAATTTTTATAAAAATATTACATTTAAAGCACGTGCCTCATATAAACAATAAATTTTGCACTAAACATTAGATTGATGAAATAAAATATAAAATAAATAATTAAAAAAAAATTGTTTGATAAAATTTAGTACGATAAAAAATATCTAATTTAATTGATAAGATTAGTGTGATTAATTTAAAAATTTTGGTGAATTTGGTAGTAATTTTGTTTAGTTTTTCCTATCCAATTATATGGAATTACGCTAAATTTTTATTAACGAATAAAATTTAATTAGGTCAAATATTATGTCTAGGAAATCTTAAAAATTAGAAAAATAAACGTGTTTAAAATGTTAACATTTTTGAAAAATAAAACATTAATCAATTGTACATAAATAAACTTAGTGAATATACAAACAAAAATTATGTTTAAAAAGTACGTAAATAACAAAATTGAAGGAAGTCAACAAAAATATTTTTTTTAAATGTTATATTGGATTTTTAAAAATTACATAAAATTGGTAAAAATAATTTTTATTTTGCAATTATATATGTTCTACTTAGCTGTACACAAAAATTTAGATTATAAAAGTTTATTAAAAAATAAAATTTTTATTTTAATAATTTAGAGGAAGATGGAATTTAAAATGTGTGTAAAGTTATTAACAGATTTTACACTCAACATTTTTTAGTCAAGTGTAGTGTGAACTTTGCTAAACATTACAATATTTTGCAAAATAAGTTGCTTACCTGTTTTATTTACATAGATAATATGCCAAAATGTGTCTGGAGTTATAAAAATAAATCCGTACAAACGAAGCTTAAAACAGTCAGAAATTAATATATTTTTATTTAAAATTATTTTAGTTATAATTTTAGGAAGATGTCTAAAACGATTTAAAACATTTTAAAAAATAATGTTTTAGTATACATTCACATGTTGGTAATGTGATTTTTATTATAATTTACGGTTTACTATATATTTGACCTATTTTAAATGCAAAACCCTGTGTAAACAAAATACTGATCTTTGTACATTTAATCCTCAACATCTCGAAATTAAATGTTCTTAATTTAATGTTTGTTTTTTTAAAGATTAAAAAACATTATTGATACCTTTATTGACTGACACTGGAAATGGCTAGCACAAGTTATAAAAAATAGTGAATGTTCTTTAAATTGTTGACATTATACAGTTTGTAACTTTTTTACATATTTATGTATTTTAGTTAATAAAATTTTCTTTTGATTTTAGTTTTAGAAATTATAGTATTATGCTTTATTGCAAAAAAAATGTTGTTTTATATTACAATTAAAAATTATTTTTGCAAATAATGCTACGTTATGTGTATTGCTAAAACATTATTTAGGTATGTATTAGTAAAAGTTAAATATGTCGAAGATAAATAACGAAAGCAAAATTTTATATGATATCACAGTGCTTTTATTTTTGCACAAAAATTATCATAAATTGTAAACATAATGTAAACTTAAAACGTTGTTAACTTTATTAATATATATATATATTAAAAAAAAGTAATTGTAAAATATTTTTATTAATTTTAATTTCATAACATATAAACTATTATTATAAAAACCCTACAGTTGATTATTGTTTACATAAATGTAAAAAAATATATTTAATATCTTTAAAAACCATGTTACTTTTATTTTTAATTATTTTTAAAAGTTTTAATATTACATTTTAAATAAAGCGCAGCGTAAATACACATAAATGCAGTTATTGCAAATTTTAAATTGTATTTTAATAAATTTAAAACAAGTGTATGTTAAACTATGTTTAATTAACTATACACTGACGGTTAATTGTTTTGTGAAAACGTTTTTTTTTAAACTAAAAAACAAGGATACTTAACTTAACAGAATAAAATTTGGAAACATGATTCTAATAACAATTATAAGCAAAATTTAAAAAGGAATTTAATTTCAAATGTGAGTAATGTTTAAAGCCCTAATCTGAACAAATGTTGTTTATTTACGTTAATTAAAACAAAATTGTTTTAAAATAAAATAATAATTAGTAACTAGTGTTTAATTTATTTTTATTAAATTTAAAAAACTGCATAACAAAAAAAAACAATTTTTTTTAATGTTGCATTTCAAAAATATAAAAATTAATTTGTTTTATTTGCAGTTTTTTTATAATACTAAAACATGATACGGTATTTCTTTGATATTATTATATAAAAAATTTTTACAATGATAGTGCGTACGTTTAAAGATTTAAACATTAATTACAGTAGGCAACATATTTAATTTAATTTAATTTTTTTTAGTATTTTTGTTTATAAAATAAATTAATGTATATTTTTAAAATAACGAATTTTTTTTACACATTATAAATATATTATTGATGCGCTACATTTTTAATAAATACATAACCTTGATATATACGCCGGTAATCCAATTCCCAAACTTTAACTTTTTCTATTTAAAATTTATTAAATATAAAAATATGTAATTTATTTACGAAAATAATTATTAAAAACAAATTTTAATTTTATATTCCTTTTATTTAAAAAAATAATTATTTCTAAAATAAAATAACTGCTCATACATATATTTACAAAATTGCACTGTATTTTTAAATAGTCAATAAATAATATATTTTAAAAGTATTTTTTAATATAAAGAGTTTTAAAACAATTTTTTTCAAAAATTATTAAATTATTTTTTAATAATTTAAGCACAAGGTCGTTTTTTATTGTCCGTTTCAAAATTTGAAATTTTGATAAAAAGGTTTCTTATTTCCGTTTACAAAAATAATTATGGTTAAAACAACTCAGCGTCGTTATTTGTCTACCCATGATTATAAATTAGTTCAAAGTTTTTATAAAAGGGCACAAAAGTTACAACAATTGCCGAATGCATGAAAATAGATGTATCAACTGTGTATATCATTTTGAACAAGAAAACAAGCCCCAGATCACCCACAGTTGGTAGAAAACGTTCAACAAGCAAACAAGATGATTAGTTTATAACTATGCAGCTTAAAAAACACAAAACAATAAACGTTAAACAAATAAAAAATCAATACTTAAAAAATTTTTTATATTTAATTGTAGGAAGGAGAATGTAATCTGAATGCTACATTTTTATAACGGTTGTTAAGAAACCTCCACTTAGTCGTGCCTATCAATTACAACGAGTGGAGTTTGCTAAAAAGTACAAACATTATCTATCATTATTATGGAGGTCAATATACTTTACAGATGAGTGTGTACTATTCTACAAACCATGGACTAAACATTCAACAGTTATTTATAGTCCAAATTTTCTAATTAATTACACTTGCACTGCTATAAAAGTTGCACATCCTTTATGTGTTAAAGGATATTTTGCAATTAAGTACAATTACTCTCCAAAATAAATGCGTACTAGTGACAATTTAAATAACGCCAAATTTGTACAAATATTCAAACAATTGTTTTATAACGAGCTGTTCAGAAATGCTACAGGACACTTAACAATCATCCAAGACAATGCTTATGTGCATACTTCAAAAGTGGTAATGTGTATTTTAACATAACTTACAATTTACTATACGTTTTTTTTTATTTAGACCACAAAAGCTTTGAAAAGCAAAAAGTTTTCTTTTATTCAGCTTCCTCCATACAGTCCAGACCTCAATGTAATTAAAAACTTTTTTAGTATTTTAAAACGTGAGGTTAACCGCATAGAAACTAATGTATCATTGGAAGCGAAAATTAACCATGTTGTAAAAAATTGCATTTTGAAGGATTATATTGGTACGTTGATAGATTCCTACCCCAAGCGGCTTACAAATGTTAAACAAAAGCGTGGATATTACTTAAATTATTAACATTATTAAGTTTGTTACTTTTATTTTGTACATTTATGTATTTTAGTAGATAAAACTATTTTTTTAAACCAATTATCTGTGTTTGTTTTTAAGTTTTCATAAAGGTGGTATTGTGCTTTATTACTAAAACGAATGTTATTGTGTATTATATTAAGAATCTTTTTGTTAATAATATTAAATGTATATATATTAGTACAGTGTTATCTAAGGTGTTTATTAACAAGCGTTAGATATGTTTATGATAAGTAACAAGTGCTACATATATTCAATATCATAGTAGGTCAACAATGGATTCACTTTTGTCACTATCTGTATGTTAAAATTATTATTTTTAAAATAAAAGAACGTAAAATATGTTAACAAATCTTTATGTTTTATTTGTATCTTTGTTTTAAAGATTTATTGCAAAATAATATTTTAAACAATGCAAACTGTATTTTATAAACAATAACTATATTTAGTATAATACCTGAATAAATTTAATAAACATTTTTCTGTGCGTAGAATAATGTTTGTACAGTGTTAATAAAAGTTAATAAAATTGTACAATTAAAACATTTTTAAATTTTATTTTATTCAAAAATTATTGTAAAAATTATTATTTAAAAAACAAACCGTTTATGTGGGTATGTGATATTCGTCACAAAAAATTACTAATAGCATAAAATAATAACCAATAGAAATAGTTCAGTGTTGGTCCAAACTTTTTGAGTAGGTGTTGAAGGGAAATGAGATTTGCTTTTGAAAAATAGTCATTATAAGCTACTAACAGTAAATAAGTAGTAACGTTTTTAAAGTTGAATTGAATGTAATAAAAATTTCTGGAAAATTGGATGGCATCTACTTTAATTATAATTTTTAATGTAGCATTTTTCTACTTTAACCCTAGAAATAATGCAATTTTTTATTAATTACCGTTTTCAGTTACTACTGTAATTTGTAAATTTTGTTTATTGACACTGTGTCACGTGTATGACTCAATGAAATATAAAAGTTCCTGATCTATGCTAAGCGTGTAGCTACGTTGACGTAATATAAATGCCTACAGATGGCTTACATTTTTGAGAGAACCTATTTTGTAAAATATATGCATACTTTCTCATTGTAATTTTGTGTGGTAACTATTCAGATAACGGTGGTGTCATTTATTTCTTAAAATCAAACTATACATGAATAAAAGGAATATTGTCAACTATTTGTATGCCTAGAGTAAATAACTAATGTCGGTTAAGTAAAGTAATAAAGTATTTTTAATATAGCTACTGTTTATGTGTATAATTGGCAATACTCGTATAAAAAATGTAGTGTTTTGCTTATTATTTAACATAAATAAAGTTTCTTTCTATCTTTTGGTTGTTTTAATGAAAGTCAATAAATGGATCTTAATTTAATTAACTGTAAATTGCAGTCTAAGATGAGAGGAAGTCACTTAAATAAGAACTAAATAAAGGGTGAATACCACAATTATGGTACTTAACCTTCCCCATATAAATATGATGAAATTCATGTGAACATGTAGGATTTTAGCACACAATAATAGTAAGAATTACATGAGAAAAATTGGGTGACTCATTTACGCCTATTATTAGGTTGAATTGAGATGATAATACTGTATGTTTTAATGCAGATAGACGGACAGACACAATTAATTAAAACATTGAGGCCTGATATACCCATACTTATTACTGCACGGACACTATAATTATTAAAAAATTGGACAGTAATCCAGGTCTTAAATTTGAAAGTTATTTTTTGTGTATTATGTGCATAATGTATATGCGCTTATTAACTAATGGGACAAGGTAAATAAGGCTGTTTTTACAAATGGTAAACCATGAACATAACTAAGACCTAAGACGGGAAGTGGGAATTCCTGTATTACTGATCTATCATAGTAAAAGGTTGGTACTCAGGCATAAAAATAGAAAAATAAATTAACGTAGCAAAAACTTAATATCCTAGTAAACGCAATTTATAACTAATACAAAACACTTGTAATTATTATTACAAGTCTAAAGTACGTTGACAGAAAATGACAATAACTACCTTTATAGTACTATTAATCTACTGCTTTTTTCACTAGTTATTAAAAAAACAAACGCAGGAATTTGGAAAAAAAATTTATTGGAATATATTTTAATGTACAATAATTATAAGATTTATTGTCAGGGTTTTTTTTTAGCCAAGAGGCTACAATAAAAACATAGCGCAGTTATACCGCTGTGCAATCGGTCCCTAATCCATATTAGTCTACGTCCAGGATGCACCACGTGGAGGTTTGGAAACAGGAATATTACCAAAATAATTGACAAATAATCATTTCTCAATTTCTTTGGATCATTAGCATTCCAAAAAATAAGTGGAAAATTTACTGGATAGAATTGTGTATTCTACCTCTTTCCAAAATAATTTTTTTTAAAATAATCAAAAAACAAAAAGCAAAATATCACAGTAAACGCCTCCAATGTCCAATTATACATTCTTTCACTCTCAGTAATTTACCATTGATTAAATTTAAAAATATAACAAACGTTGGATTCTTTATAAACGCTTATGACATAGGCAATCACGTGTCGGTATTGGGAGAAGTCAAAGCTGACCGAATGCTGTCAACGTGATACAATTGAAACTGTTCCATTTGACTACAAAATTAAAGTAAATAAACACTTACTTTCAAAGTTTAAAATCAACATCGCCAGGAACCGTTGATGCATTGCAGTACATGCCTTTGACTTTTTTCAAGGGTGGTAGAACTACTTCTTGTACTACTTGTTGTACTACTTTTTCCATAGTAAAACGACGCGAAATGACGTAAAATGACGCAAAAGCAAGAAATTTGACATTATATACTTCTTAAAACAATTTTATAAACCAATAAAAACAAACAGCCAATCAAGTGTGACCTTCAAAATTCTCTGCCCACATTATGTGCAATTTGTATATTCCTATAATAACGAATTTTATGACAAGTATTACATACCTTCATGTGTAATATAATTAACAAAAGTAATAAATAATTTTGTGCACCAGTTTATATGCATATATAATAAATGAATAAATTAGTGTTAAAAATTAAAAAAAAATCTAAATTAATTAATTAATTTTTAATGTTTTTCTGTAAAAATTATTATTTAGAGTTTAAAATAATTTAAAATATTTAATACATGATTTATATTTACTTAGAAATATTTATTTAAATACGTCGAGTTGGCCAAAAAAACATATTTTAAAAACAACAAAAATGTAAATGGAATAACTAAGCACAATCAACAATTTTTAAGTAATAATTAATAACTTTTTAATAAATTTGTTTAAAATAATTACTCAAAAATGCATTTTAATACCTTAAGTTTACGTTTCTACATCACAAAATTTGTTTTTATCACCTCATAAAAAAATTAAAATAAAAAATAAAAAAACATTATTTTAGTATTAAATAAGCATTTTTAAACGTATATTTTTGCTCAAAAGTTATTATAGTAACCAAAAATTTTAAATAATTTAAAAGCCGTTTTTATGTGTAATGTTACTTTGAAAACGTTACTTTGGTTTTTATTTTCAAATATTGATTTGTTGTTAAATGTAAATTAAAAATTATTATTTGCATACAAATTAAAATCAGAAATACAGTATATCTTGATAAAACAATTTAAAAATTATATTAATGTTTTTAATATTGTTTTAGGTATATTCTTAAAAATGTTAAAAATTTATTTTTTGTTTGTTAAAAAAAATTATTTAAAAATAAAAAAATAAGAAAAAATGTAATTTAATTATAACACGGACTAAAATAAAAATACCAAACAAAAATAATAGAAGACGTAAACTGTGAGGTGAATTCATTTTGTATATTTTCTTTAGTCACAAACATATAAAAATCAGTATATATATATATATATATATATATATATATAATTATACGATGTAATTAATTTAACGTTTATAATTATACATACATACACATATGCAACATGCATATGTTAAATCCACACTAAATTTAATGAAGTTACAAATTGTTTTTGTGCACACAAAATGGGTTTTAATGTGTGAATGTAAACAGATTTAAGTTTTTTAACATATTAACAGTTTGAGTAGTTATTAACACTAAAACAATCATTAAAATAAAAATAATTATATTTTTAAAAATCGCTATTTAATAGTTTTAATAATAATGTTATTTATTTTATTTTTTATATACTAACATTTAATACGTATAAGCATATTTAAATTGAGAAAATAATTGTCTAAATTATTTTTTTGGTAAAATTTAAATTCGTTAAATCTATATCAGCATTTTAACCGAAAGCATACCAAAACACCTAAGCCAAGTGGTTTCAAACACAAGCCATTTTATTTTTTATTTAATATTTTGTAGTAAGTTATACATAAAACAATTTATTAACCTTAAAAATTAAATATATATTGCGTTTTTAAGTATATCAGAAGTCATATTTTATATATATTTTTTATTCAATCTTAAATTATAAATTAGTTAATGTTTTATATATTTATATTAGTTACAATATATATCTATAAAATTATACTTGCATTTTAATTAACACATAATAGTGTACGTTTTATAATTAAAATGACGTCTTTATTGCATGTTATGTGATTGCTATAAATTTTTTAGTTTAATAACTACGTTATCAACATTAATTAGTTTAGTAGTTGTATATTATATTAATTGAACTTGCGTTATTCTTAATTGTAAGATCATTAAAAAAACAATAATGTATAGATGCTTACTTGAAAATTATTATTAAAAAAGTTTTTAATTGTGACATTATTGGGGAGAACAATATTAATATTTTTAGATTACTAATGCTTGGTATAAGCTAGAACAAAAAACTATATTTTAGAACTTATACTGGTCTTTGTTACATTGTAATAAGTGCTATTTAGCTAAATCTGCATTTTAATAAAAAATATATTGGGATTTATTTATTGTCGTTTAACATTATCTATTTTACAAAACAATGTACTAACAGTATTATTAAAGCAGACTAAAATGTTACATTTACATCATTACATGATGTAGGAATTGAATAAAATATCCGTTATGTGCTTAGCAGTCAATAACGTTACACAAACTTATTAATTTACTTATAAATAAACAATTAAGTACTATAGCAAAATACTGCAATTGTAGTAGGTGTAATTATTGTTTAAAATAATGTTAGATTGGTAATAATTATTTTCCAATTTTATTACTGTTCTGTTTTATGGACTCGTTAAATGTATTATAAAATTAAAATTACGTTAACAGATTTCTTATTATTAATAAAAATAATAATTTAATTGTATTATTAGTATTATATTTATAATAAGAATACTGAACAAAAAGTATTACTTAAAATATTTTTAAAGGACAGCATAGGCGTTAATATTTAATTAATATACAAATAATTATTATTTTTTCAGTTTTAACAGTTTCCTTACTTAACTTATGTAAACATTTGACATTAAATTATTTATAATTGAAACGCATTTTTTGCGTGCATATTTTTATTAATAACAATTAAGCACAAGTTCTATATACTACAACTGTGTTACTATATTTTAGGTTAAAGTAAAAATTATTTTTTTAACAAAACATTCTTTAATTTATTATATAAACATTGGAATAGCATAGTTAACAAAAAAATAATTTTTTACTTAATATTAAAATAACAATAATGCAATTATATTTACTGCAAATATTAAACATATGTACATTTTCTAAAGACGATTAATGTACGGTATATTTTACTGTTAATAATCGTTGTTACTACAACAAAAGTAATGCAATTCAATAAAAAAAAAGATTGCTTATGCTTTGCATGCATTAAATCAAATATATTTTTAAATAAAATCGTAAAATAATTCTTGTAAAAACGCAAATTAATAAGTATATTACTGGTGTTATTTGAAGCTACAGCACACACAGCATAATTTTGTAATAACAAAAATTTTATAAAAGGGTTTATTAAAAGCAAATGTACAAAAATAATAATTACACTAAATATTTAATTTTGGATATTTATAAAAAAATATAGAAAATTATTTAGTAATTGGTACTACTATTATGCACTAACTACTTTTTTATTGGTATTAATAAAAAAATATTATTTTAATTTTATTACACGCATTAACTTAGAATGTTAATAAAACCAGATAATACGTTACCAATAATTAAACAATAATTGCAAATGTTTCTTAGTTAGCATTTGTTTAATTACAATAACAAAATCGAAACCCGTTTATGCAACAACAAATAATATTGTAAAACAAAACAAATGCAAAAAAAACTTTACAGTAAATTTTTTATACAAAATCTAATAACAACTTATTTAAAAACAAACCAATCAAAGAACAATTGCAATCAACTTCCACATTCAATAAAATTTAATTAAATTTGCCAACAGAAACGGGGAAAATAATGTCATAGTCAAAAGTATTTAAAAGTTTGCGTTAAACTTTAAAAAAATAATTACTGATGTTATTAAAGTTTGTTATTTAAACTTTATAATTATTAAAATATTTTGCATAACATGTAGGTAACTCTATACATCTCCCTATTATTGTTATGTATGCTTCCTTAAATATTGTAACCGAAATTTTAATTAATTAGTTTAAAATCCTAATTATTGCTTAAAAAGCATTAACAAATTAACTTATAAATGTTTGTTTATTTGTGCTTATTTGGTTGTTTGTGACTGTGTTTCAATTTGGCATTTGTTTAAATTTTGACTGTAATAACGTGAAACAGTTTGATGCAAGCTGTTTTCTATTATAATTAACATTGTGTTTATTAATATTATTGTTCTTCTTCTTGATAAAGTATTGTATCCTATGTTACTATTAGATTTATGTTAGTTTATGTATATAGATGTAAATTTAAGAGTTGTCGCAATTATATTAATATAGTATTATAGAACCAAACGTCAACGATTATTATTTTATTAATAAAAAATATTTATATTTGTAAGGTTTATTTTAACGGATATTTAAAGCACGCTTATTAAATAGCAATAAAATAGTTATCTGCAAGCAAAACAAAGGTAAATTGGTAATAAGGGCGTTTGCGTATAGAAT
This sequence comes from Cardicola forsteri, assembly GCA_025895645.1. Taxonomy (NCBI): domain Eukaryota; kingdom Metazoa; phylum Platyhelminthes; class Trematoda; order Strigeidida; family Aporocotylidae; genus Cardicola; species Cardicola forsteri. The sequence goes on along the minus strand of JAKXYG010001261.1, from coordinate 1,086 downwards.
GTCCAACTTGATCAAACAGGTCAATTTTAAGATACGGAAACTTGCAATTAGTCACTGGTTTGTTTTTGTTTTTTAAAGTTGGAATTGCATTAAAAAAAAAATAATCACTCTAATTTTATGTGTCACAAACGTTTATCAACTTCCTTAGTCAAGTTAACCTCTATTACACTAAACAATAATTATTTTATTTTTAATATAAATAATTTTTTTAAAACCTTGGAGTTAATTCCTATTTATCTACAAATTAGCCAGACTAATACAATTATTTTCTTAATCCCGATTTTAAATAAACTTAACACCAATATTATTTGTTGTTTAATAAAATGAATAAAATAAAAACGTTAAAACTTAGAATGTAAGCATATTTTCTTCCAGAAAACAGTTAAAAATAATTTTTTTTAAATATAAAAGTACAATCTAAATATTTTGTGCATTAGCGAAATGCCTTAAAACTTAAAATCATTGTAGAAATAAAAATACATTAATTTTATATTCTCAAAATAAAGACAACCATATATTGAGTAAATATGTACAACTTTGCAACAAAATGTGCTAGATAAAAAAAAGTTATTATACAAAGAAACAATAAATTTAATTATATAATAACTAACTAATCTTGGAAAAAACAGAATTAAAAAAAAATAATATAACATTTTTTTAATTTCAACCATATATAACAATAAATATAAAACTTTAGATAAACAAGATAGCAAACTACCGCACAAACAAATGCAAAATATAGATAAAGCGGCGGCAAAACTGTCGAGCAACTGTCGGAAAATAAAAGAAAACCAATATTCCGCTTTTTAAAAATATACACGTGTAAACACAGCTAAAACTGGATTTACATTAACTATTAACAAGATGATTTGTTTATAATTACTAAATTAAAAAATAACAGAATAAAGTATCTTACACAAATGCAAAACTAAAAATTGACTAATTTTATTGCCCCATGCTTATTTTTAAAACAGAAGATTTTTATAATAAGTAATAATAATAATAATAATACTAAGCATCTTAGTACTTTAAACAAATACAGATCTGATTGATTATCTTTATGCTTAGAGTTTATATTTTTTAATT
>JAKXYG010000892.1:0-60334 GCA_025895645.1 Cardicola forsteri | reverse complement strand
TATGTCATATAAATATGGGAAATAATGAAGAGGTGACCACGTCACCAACCAAAATGAATGAATGAAATTCGACAATAAACTAACTTTTCACGTTTATACTTGGTTGAAGATGAAGACCATTCACTATTAAAACCGCTGCCGCCATGTTTGTATGACGAAGCATGTTCGTCATAATTTTCATTTCGTTCTCCAGAAGACGTGACACCATGTGTACGCTTCCGTTGGTCAAATAAGCCTCCGTGTCGATCATGCTGACGATGATTTTCAACATTTTCTGAATAGCGATGACTAAAATTATTTTGATGAGATGGACGAATTTTGTGGTGGACGTATTTTTCGTGTCGTGGAGGTGAATTGGAAGAAGCAGTTTTGTCATTTCCATTGTCACTAATCGTCGATTGATGGCGTTGCTTATAGTCACTATTTATATCTTTCAATTGTTCCTTTTTTGTGCGACGTTTCATGGCATATCGGTAAATATGACGAAGATCATCGGCACTTTTCTTTGAAAATATATGCACAAATTCCCAAAGATAACTATAAATAAGAATAGTAATATGCAATTATATCGGTATTGAATAATAATTATTGGTGTATCGTCCGTATTTTCAAAAGAAAAATTCAGTCGTTCTATTTATCCTTAATCTGTCCATCCAAATAAATTGATAAACTTCACGCTTAGAAAGTCGATAATTTAGACCTTTTAATAGGATAGATTAGTCTGGTCAATAATAACCGCTGGGAGGGCGTCTACTGGTAATTATGATAATAAATATTGAACAACCTTAATTGATAAAACAGTTTTGCTCAATTTAACAAAATCATTTAAGCCTCACTTTTTCCACATATTCTTTTCGTGTTTGCCAAGCAATTCGGAAATTTCCGAGTGAATGTGATCACCAATACGTAGCATAACTTTCGACAACTGTTTTGAATCTTCCTCTTTCATATCCTCCAAAGATTCTAATTGCTTCAAATGCTTTTTAATAGGCAATAACTTTTCTTTGCACTAAAATGAGGTAATTAAGTTAATTATTAAATCACAAAAACAATTCTATAATTTGAAGCTAATCATTAAAAATTAAACAATCTCTACCTTAATCAAATAAGAAGCTTTGACACTAGAGGTGGCCACTAAATATATATTAAAAGAAGTATCAATAACCACCTGTTAACATCGTTAGTAACAATTGTGAATTTTATTCATTCACTATGGTAGATAAGATAGTCTCATCTGTTCAGTATTTCTATATTTGTACACCACATTAAACGATTGATTCCCGTGACCCGATAGGCATAGCAAAAGCAGAATTATTACGAAGTTTCTTGACTAGTAGACTGTATCCTTGTGATGGCGCCAATTTTCGTAAAGGCTGATAAGGCAACCTGATTTCTGTCAGAAATATCTCCCTTAGCACAATGACTACATATGGTATATATGCCATTAGTCCAGGTGCTTCAGTGTATTTAGTCTAGGATGTACCACGTGGAGTTAACAGTCAAGAAAATCACCAACAATAAAAATTAAAACCTCATAAGCATAGCTCAGATCATCATTAGAACTCAAAAGGATCTCTTCGCATAAAAAAACTTGCAAATCAGTAACATTTACTTACTTTTAAGAACAACGGACCGCGCATATGACGAAAATCATTTTGATCATCTTCGGTAAATAGAAAAGATGTTTTGCAATCGTCGACCGAATGATCATTTTGTTTTATACCGTCATTGTCCTCCCTATTGTTATCAGATTTTAATTTAGTTTTTGAGTCGTTCTTTTTCATCTTCTTACTCGAGTAACTATTCTTTGCATCTTTAAACTCGTTAGAATCCGATGAGGAATCGTCCGTTTCGACAAATTCGACCGATTTAGGTTTGGACGTAGCCGACAAGTTGCATCCCGAAGCAGATTTCGACGTACTCTTGCGGTTGGTCTTTTTAATCGATAATCGACCCTTGTTTTTGGCACCATCGGAGTCATTTCGTTTCTTCTTTTTGCCAGCACCCGAATCGGCAATAGAATGCACATTTTTCGTCTTACTAAGCATCTTCAACAAATAGTCGACGCGCGAACGCAGATGATTGGATTGCGGACGTTCGGATTGCAAAATTGGCAACAATTTAGTTCCCAATCCCAAATCGGCATCCAATTTTATCGTTTCCCAATTGTCGTAGCCGTGTTCGTAGACGCCGGTCAACAGCCGCACGTCGTCCGACGCATCCCACGAACACGACCAGGCAACCGGTTTGGGAACAAACGGCAATACGTACGACATTCGCGCTGTTCGACTTTCACTGGGCAAGCATTGGTGCAAAATTTCGAGATATTCCAAACTTTGAAGCAACGGCCGAACAGAGACACTGACTCGGCCGTATTGAAAAACGGGACCTTTCATGTTGGCGCCAACTTTGGATGTTTCTTCTTGTACATTAGACAAGTCCATAGCCATCTTGCACCCTTTCAATATGGCATCGATGGCTTCTTTCAATTCCGCTTCCGAATAGTCAGGCAACTCGGCATCGGCAGCTATAGCGTCGATTCGTTCGAGCGGGCGCGCAAAATGTCTAATCGCCCTTACCAACGCACGTATTTCTTTCTCGCTCAACTGCGTAACACGACTCTTGTCGGCGTCTTCGGCAAGCGAGTCAACATCTGACGAAGAATTGGTATCGACACCAGCCTGAAAAGCTTTAACGGGCTTTCGTCGACGTGGACCCAATTCTAACTCGACCAACGTTTTGCTCGCTTCCTCGGCCTTAATTTTCCCGCGCAATTCGTTGGGAATAATTTCGTCCCACGACTTTTCCAACCTAGTGCTATTCTGATTGCGGCCATCGTCAAACAATTCGTCTTCCAATGCATCCAGATTGACGACCTTGAACGACGACAATAGTGCATTGGCCGAACTCGATTCGACAGTGGCTTCCGTATCTCGAGTTTCGGCACAATTCAAAATATCGTCAATGTCCACTTCCAATTCGGCCGAATCGTCATCTTGTTTGAACAAACCCTCGGCTCCATATCGCAATATTTCTGTAAGCAAATGCCCTTTAGCCACATCGGACCGTCTACCACGTCCACTCGACGAATCCATTCTTTGTATTACCAAATGATCCAACACCATTTTGCGTGTAGCACTTTCGATAATTTTTTCTTCAACCGACTTCCTCGTTACTAGCCGATAAACCGACACTTGCTTCTTTTGTCCAATGCGATGAGCCCTGGCTTGAGCTTGCAAATCGTTTTGAGGATTCCAGTCGGAATCGAATATTATCACAGTATCGGCCGTTGCCAAATTGATACCAAGTCCTCCGGCTCGTGTAGAAAGTAGAAAACAAAAATCGGTCGAGCCTTCGGCATTGAAGTGGTCCAAAGCTTGTTTGCGAACTTCGCCACGTATGGAACCGTCGAGACGCTGAAATCCCCAACCGCGCAACGCCAAATAGTCGGCAATCAAATCCAGCATTCGCACCATTTGACTAAAAATCAATACTCGATGGCCACGTGACTTCAAGCGAAGTAATAATTTGTCGAGTAGAGTAGCTTTACCACTACCCACAATGAAATGCCTCAGTCGATCTTCTTTAGACATAAACTGTTGATCATTGTCTGTTGGCGGAGCAATGAGATGCGAATGATTGCAACATTTTTTCAATTCCATTACAATGTTGACAAAGGAAGCTTTGTGTCCACGCGTAACCTTCATTAGACCGTCGTAATTTCGGGCCAATATCAAGCGATAAATATTTATTTGTTCCTTCGTCATGTCAACTCTTAAAAGTTGTTCAATTTTTTCTGGCAACGAACTTTCAACATCCTTTTTCACACGTCTCAATAGGAATGGTCGCAGCGCTTTGTGAAGGTTGTGAAACGATTCTCCATTCATTCGGTTGACTGGATCGTCCGAAACAACACTGTACGCTTCCTCAAAATCGGTCCAATTTTGAAAGATGTCGGGCATAACAAAATGCAAGAGTGCCCAAAGTTCTTTCATGGTATTTTGCAAAGGCGTTCCAGTAATCAACAATCGGGTATTGGTTTGAAATTGCATCAAAGCTTTGTACAATTGACTTGCGTCATTTTTCAATCGGTGTGCTTCATCGACTCCCAGGAAGGCCCAATTGACTTGACCCAGGCACAATTTGTCTTTCAACAAAATTTCGTACGTTGTTACACAAACGTTGAATTTCAACGCTTGTTGCTGCTGTCGACGATTGTGAAAACCCGACAAAGCCCATTCGTGTTCGCGAATTAGTTGGCGCGATACATGATCACCGGTATAGATAATGGTATTCATGTCGGGAGCCCATGTTTGCAATTCGTTTTGCCAACTGGAAATAGTACTCAAAGGAACAATTATCAAGATAGGTCCGTATAAATCGTATTCGTGAAACAGGCATGACAAAAAACCGATCGTTTGGATTGTTTTGCCCAAACCCATTTCGTCAGCCAAAATGACACTGTTTCCTTTCGTCCAAGCACGAAGAATCCAATTGATGCCTTCTAATTGATAGTCACGCAGTCTGTAGTCGCTGTTGCCTAAATAATCGGGTTGCTTGGATAGTGGAAAGAACTTGGGACGACAATGCAAAGCGTCGCACTTTGGATTGGGAAGCTTGACGCCGCGACAACGAGTTTCGTACAGTTGAATATCTTGTTCATACAAAGCACGAATAACCTTGCCGGACTCCCACGAACAAAATCGATAATCCAAACGAAACCATTTAATGAGATAATCGAAACTGTTAGTATCGGGATCACGACTGTGTGCAACAATGCGCTCGACTTTCATTTTGTCTTGTAAAATTTGTTCTTCTCTTTCCTCTTCGTAAGCCAAAATTTCCAAATCTTCTCGTTCCATATAAGCCAACCTTTCTTTTTTCTCCTTAATTATAGTTTCATATTTGTAAAACTTTTGCATGCCAACAACTGAAGAACCTCGTTCTGGATTGCGTAAAGATGATTCAGTTTCCCAAGTAGAATGCATATAACTCCAATTACGCCATTTAATTAAAAATTGCAATTCGCCTTCTTCTCGTTTGGCATCAAATCCAGCATTCAAATCTTTTTCCAAACGTGTATTGTACATAGTTGTTGGATTACCAGTGGCACCCTTGCGCCTAACGGCATGCATAAGCACATCTTCAATAACATCGGCCTCCTCGTCCTCGCCACATACAAAGTCTTTTGCTTCTTTGCCTGTATAATCTTCGTCCGACACATCTTGATCACTAGCATCCTTAGATTCGTCAAAATAATCGTTCGATTCTTTCGATTTGTTAGTTCTAAAATCGTCAAAAAAAGTAAATTGTTAACAAATCATCATCGAGATAGCAAAATAGATTATCACAGCACAAAATGATGATGATGATGATAAAATGAAAAGCAATGAATGTGTTAAAAATGATTTCAAATACAAATGATTGCAAGCTACAATGATAATTACAAACAACACTGGCAAGCATGCATGTTAGAAAAATATTTGAAAAGATTCGTGTTTATCAAATCGCTAACCTGACAGCCACCACTACAGGTGTGTGAGGTTTTCTGATCAAAGGACCTCGTGGCTTTTGAAAACATGCTTGTTGACTAAAAAGTGTTAATAAAAAATTAAACAAAGCGTAACTATCTTACACAGTTCTAAAACAAAGTAGACGCAAATATGAACACATTATATATATATATATATATGCATGTGCGCCTATGCGCAATACTTACTTAGAATGTGAATTTGATTGAGCAATTCGGTTATTGCCATATTTTGTAGTTAAATTGTCTTCCAGAAAATTCTCATCTGACTGACTTGAATTATCATCCTTAAATGCACTTGTATAATTGACCCTATTACCCCGTGTACGAACCGTACGATTCTTCAGCTAAAAGTACATAAATACGCAAAATTGATTTAGATAAATAGTAAAGAAATAGATCGATATTGTAAGATAAAAATTCATAACTGGCACACAAAAACAAAAATTATTGAAAATGCAAAGTTGTGTGTAATGTGCCATGTCAAAAAAAGTAACACTAATTTTATTTTATTTCAATAATATATAAAAAGCTTAGATGATTTACAATTTTATGACAAATCCTTTGCCTCTAAAAAGTATAGGATGATACTCTATGCAAAGATACGTTTTGTCAATGTTCATTTTATCAACTCACAATTTAGTTACTGTCAGCTCTCCTCATAATACTATTGATCAAAATGCCATTAAGCCACAATAATCATGTTAGAACGTTCATAAGACATTGGTAATGTCAATGAACTACTATTTCATAAATTGCAGACTCCATTGAATAAGAACTTTATCAGCATTCTCGCTTAATACAATACTAACTCATAAATAAGTTCAAATATAATTTCATCTCCACTCGCAAAACATCGTTGACTTGACCAACAAATATCACTAATGCTCAGAACGTTTAAATTGTATTTTTTGAATTTTCCAAAAACTTATTTTAAGTATGCACTTCCAAAGTGTGAGTACTTACCATAACTCAATTCTACTATCGAAACTGTACTTACATTTTCTTTTGATGTTATTTTCTAAAATAGCACCTTTTGGTTTTTAGTGATAAATATGTTTAAAGGTAAATTAAATGACCTGCTTTTTCAACCGGATTGTATAAAGCAAACGTTTCAACTATTCATTAAATATTTCAAAATGGAATAAGCCATTTTGAATAACGTACCACGCGATCACTCCATTCGTCACTATCACTAAGCTGATTGCTATCCGAACTACTGACAGATACGCACCTTCGCTTGTGTCCGAAATTTGCATTTATTTTGTCCCGTCGAGACGGTTTAAAACGCAAAGGTTCTCTACGACTACGAGAAGATCTACGAATGCCATAGAGTTCTGGATCATCTTCAAATTCTTCTCGAAGCTATGATGCAAAATAAGGGCAAATGTATTTGACAATAGTGGAAAAACAACAATTATAAACCAAGCAAATGCAAATCACTTACTTCACGAATGTTCTGTTTTCGAGAACGAACCTGTCGAATTGATAAATTGCAGCCAATAGAATCATTACAAGACAAGTCTGAGTTATCATTATCTGACGTAGAATCGTCACTTCTAAAACAATAAAAAATAATTCACAAAACTATACAATTTGGTCTATAATTGATTATTTACATACCAACGTTTGAAGTATTATTAAAAAATGTGCACAATTAATATAAATTGAAACTAATTGTTCTACACACCCTTCGTTTGGTATTCCAACTACAAAAGCGCATATAACAGATATATATATAATGTTGAACATTACAATTTGATCCTGATTAATCAATTTCTTTTAATCCCTGCCCTTTATCAACAAGCTGGTTAATGAAATGTTAAAAAAACATCTCAAGAAATATATGTTAGGCTAAACTGGTACGTCTTTTGAACAAGCACAATATACTTTCTTAACAATTGCTTGGCATATCCTACCCTTTAATAAAAGCCATAATTAATGCAACCCAAAGTCGCACACGTTAAAATCTTAATTTACTATTTCTGATTAAAGTACATTTTAAAATGAACTAACTCAGTGGAAAAAGCTTTTTTACAATCTACCATGATCGATATCGACTTTAAATCAAAATGTCTTACTGATACCCTTTTCTAGCTTATAACCCAGTTTATACAATAGAAAAGTAACACGATCAATCAATAATATTAATGTTAATACCAAGCATTATAGTCTACAGTATGAAATTGCCTACCACCAATAAGAAACAACTATTTATTCAAAGTCGAGATTTTTATACTTTCAACAATGAAAATTCAATTAAATGTTTTCTTTTATTAAACAGCTCGCCTTGGATAACCTAAGTTCCGTTAAATTAATCGTGCGGCCACCTGGTTTTATATTTCCAAAAACGTTACTTTGTTCAGGTGCAAACTAAAAGCGATACTGTAATTCAAAACCCAAACTCCGCCGAGAAATAATCAGTAGATCCGAGGCACTTCAATCAGATAAGAGGTTGAATATAAAGCTTTGATTAAAAGATTCCCACAATTCAACCATATTAAGTAACATTTACTGAATCCTATTAATAATATTCAGTCCATTTTCAAATCCGAAATACTTAATCGTTGATTGTTCAATAATTAAAAAGAAAAAGTAAGAACAGTTCAGGAACAGAAAATCTTGTATGCAGGTTTCACAATGCAGTAATATTTATCTAAAAAAGTCAATCATGTACACCTTCATTAAATAAAATTAGTTTCTTAAAACTACTAACAGTATCATTAATTAAAATGATCAAACACCCAACCCAGAATACTAAAATGCTGGGTAATGTCAATCCCAATGACTAACCATACAATTCATAATTGTATTTCCAAATTACTTGAAAAATAAAAGCACTGCTTGTGAAGTCTCGATTTCTAACACAGATACCACACCGAATATGTAGCAGTATATTTAAACTTCCACCATGGCGAATAAGTTCAAGAATGCATCCAAAATACTTAAAGGTGTACATATATCACGTGATTATCTACCCAATGAAGACAACTGGCAAAAAACCAAAAGAACTTGTCTGAGAACAATAGCACCGTCAGTAAAATGCCGTCTATTAACCAAAAAACCGTTCTTTCCTGTGTTCGTTGTGTATACAAGGTTTCCTCCAAACGTTAAACAATAGGAATTTACACAGAACACGAGCCAACTAGTTATGTAAATGAGTTTATAAACGGAAATGCTTAGGAAAATGTCTTTCAATTGCACGGACGTTCTCAAAATTGTACAATACAAAACTCTCGTTCGTTAGGTTAAAACGGAGATAATTTAAGACATTTGCTAGATTATATTTGAACAATCTCCGTTAACCTATTATTTCCCAAATTTATACGCTATATTAAACAATCGATTTCGGTGGCTTAATAAACGTGACGTAGAAAAAATGAGGTAGTAGATGGCATCCTTGTGATGGCGCCACTGTTCGCAGTAAATGATGAGGTTGCATGGTTCCTTTTTCTCACGGTTATGTCCTTTGGTCCAACGGCTACACATGCTTTTAAGTACCCTGGATGTGTCTTTGCACCCACCCACCCACCGAATCCGAAGTCCAGTTGTACCGCTGTACATTTGGTCCCCGCTGCTATTTCTCTAAATGTTGATGAGCATCTAGTCCAGAATAGACCATTTGAAGGTGGAACAATCAGGAATATCAATCATTAGAAATTGAGACTTTATAAGCATTACTCAAATCCTCAGGATTATTAGCATCCCAACAATCTACCATATATACTAATTAAGTAAAGAAAATTGACAGGTAATCTCATCATTCTGAACAATGGCGCCACCACAAAAATGGTGTCAACTAATAAACCGTCGCATACGATCGACGGACAGGTATTACGAACAGCCACGTGGTGGAAAGCGACTGTTGAACATTCGGATGTACATTAAAATATCGTTTAATGTAAGTGCTTTCATTGCATTGTCAGTAAAAGAGAAATAGAACAGTAAGTAAAAAAAAGGTTCTAACCCCAAAAACCTTATAACTTCGAAATATATAAAATAAGTTACAGTAAAAATTAACGGCAAACCATACAAAAAAAACTTGGAGTATACAATTTGAAGCTTTCAAGAACTTTGTTACATTTTAAAAAATTCAAAACAAAATGGTAACAATAAGAACAAAAAACGAAGTGCTTTTAAAATTTTCAACAGATACAATAGAATGTATTGTCGTAACCATCAAAGTTCAATTCTCATTAACTATGGTATATTTTGGACTACCCCAACTTAAAAAACCGATTATTCGATAAAATGCAATATTATTAATCATAAGTATATTATGTACAAAAATGAACAACATAATTTATTAATGTTACGGAAATAAGGCTTATAGAAGTATCTAAGCTACTCAAAATATTAAAGGAATTTCAAACAACTCTATAAAAACATTAAGTAGAAACTGACCTTCAAACTAAACAAAACAGCGCAAAATTTACATCTTAAAAAGATGTAGACAAGTACCTAGTAAAAGAATTGTTACTTAGCATTAAAAGCTAGTTAGTTAAAACATAAAACCTAAACATTGTAGAAGTTAAATTACAGTATAAAATGCTCACAGTATGAGTTCAACTTTTAAAAAATCGCTAAGACATTATAAGCCTATCTTTTGGGAGCAAAAATAAATATATAAAAGGCGAAGCAAAGACTATTTGTTTTTTATAGCATACCTTGATGATTCACTAAGCGTTCTTATCCTTTTCTTGCTTACATTGGCATCTTCTAACATAACTAAAAGGGAGAAATAAAGAAATTAAACAAATTTAATCACTAATCATTTATCATATTTTTAAATATAGAATAAAATAACCAAAAACTAAATTAAAGCATTAAATAGATATTTAAAAATTAAACAAATTTAACGCATAATTACAGCATTATCTGTAAAAAAAGCGCTTTCAAGTTCCCTAGAAAAAGGCATAATCGGGAGACACGTAAACCAAATAGCTAAAGCTAAAACTGACCTGACTACAATGGCTGAACAAAAACACAATCCAAAATGGAAGTTAAACTTTCCCGTCTGTGATTGGCTAAAAACATATACGTCAAAGTAGTACTACATTAAAAGAAAATATTAATTTTATTTATAATATTTTTTTTATTAAAAAAACTGTCTTTTTAAACATTTATATAAAAAACAGACAATAAACATAGGAAAAACTATTTCGAAAGTAACTTACATGAAATAACAATATATTTAATAAACATTATTTAATTTATATTTTTGTAAAAAAAATATATTATAAAAAAAATTAATCAAACAAAATTTATAGTAATTAAAGTTGATTACAATTGTAGGTATACCATTTCTGACCATTATAATTTTTCGACTATATGCTACTGTTTGAATGAAATATTTATAAATATTATTAATTTTAGTTCAATTACAATTTTTTGTTATTGTACATTTGAACAATTTTAATTTTGTTTAAACTTTGTTGTGAAGCGCCTTTTTGTATTTAAATTTATCACGTTTGTTGTTGACGTGATTGTGGTTTTGTAAGTATATTATGTCCTGTTTTGCCATTTGGTAAACAATATTCGTATGTAATTTTGAATTATTTAGTAATAATAAATTGCAGAACGATAATTTAGATTACTCAAAAACTTTTTTAATTAAAATTAGCTGGAGTACTTATATTTATCCGTATCAATTTAAATCAAAGGAAATCAGGGCCGAGATCTCAGAGAGATCTTACATATATAATTAAATAACTGATTTTATTGTATTGTGGCAATCCAAAAAAGTATATAAAGTTAAGAAGTAACAAATATGCATTAAAATAAAAAAATAATAAAAGAACTTAAATTAATAATTAGAAAGGTAAGTGGAAGAGAATACAACATATACATATGAAATAATTAATTGTACAGAAACGTACGGTATAATAAAATTAACACTAATATTTTTTAAAAACAAAATTAAAAAAAAAGTTTTACTTAATGCATACCGTATAAGTTCAATCACGATGCATCATTATTACATACAGAAACATTTTAATTAAAGATAATTTTTCTTTTACGTTAAAAATGTTTTAAATTGGCATATGACGACCACATATTTTCAGTTTCACTTGATGCTTTTATTTATTTATTTTTCTGTTTTTTAACGTTTTTTGTACAATTAAATTCTTAATTATTTCATTCCTTTCTTCGCTCAATATGCAGATTGCAGGTTGGTACACTAGCTAAATAGGAGAGAATCCTTTTTATCCTCGATTCATATATATCATATATCAGAGAATAAATAAAAGGAAAAGTATAATTAAATATAAATAATATAAACAATAATAAAAGAGCAGAAGCTCATTGACAAAATTAAGGAGAAGATCCATCTTCGGATTAACCGATTGAGTAGATTGCTTAATCTTTTTAGATCAGAGGCAATTGTTACCGTTGGAGTGAAATATTTAAAATGATTATTAAATTTTATTTCAAATCAATTTTTACCTAAAGAGGATGACCGACCCCTACTTAGCGCGTCCACAGGTAGCGGATAGTAGAATGACTTATGACAATAAAGATTAGCTGTGAATAAAGCTGTGCCAAATAAACAGCCGTGGACCGAACGGATACTCAGGCGTTAAGGTCGTTAACGCGTTGACAAGAAGGCGACAACGGTTATCGTTGTCATCCTGAGTATTGTCATCAAGTGGCTCTATTTAAGGATAATACTGCTTGTAAGATCTCACTGAGATCTCGGCCCTGAATTCCCTTAATTTAAATTGATACGGACAATTATCAACACCCCAGCTAATTTCAATCAAAAAAAGCTCTTGTGTGATCTAATATATCGTTCTGCAATTTATTATTACAAAATAATTCAAATTTACATACCAATACTGTTTACCAACAGGAATAAACAGGACACAAATATACTCACGGAACAAAAGTCACGTTAACAACAACGTGATACATTCAAATACAAAAGCGCGCCTCAGGACAAGATTCAAACAAAGTTATATATTTTAATTTATTATATTATAAGATTAAACAAAATATAATTTTAAAACAAATAATTAATATATTTTTTATTATATTATAAATAATTGTAACAATTAATTTTATTATTTTAACAATAAATTAATATATTTGTATTAATTTCCAAATCTTGAATTACATGCTGCAATTTTTCTATTACAGGATACAGGTTACAGGTTACAGGTTAATACACGAGTTAATTAAAAGAAACTCTTTTTAATTTTTGATTCAAATTATTAATAATATCAGTAAGATTCAGGGGGAAATATGAAATGGATGGTGAGGTAAAGGAGGATAAGTCACAGAAAAAAGATATGAAATTAAGGCAAAATCAAGGTAGATAGTGGAAATTAACAATTATAGAAAAACGAGTAAAAATTATAAATATGTTAAAAAAATAATAAAACAAGTTACGTATTACAATGCAAAAACGCTACAACAATCTTCAAAAAAAAGAAAAGAGAAAATTATTAATAACGCTCCAATGGACGTGTAGCGTGACGCGCACCTCACCTAGCGTGATTATGCGAGTTAGGTAGGAGTCAAACTTTTTTTGATTCTCGGTTCTATTTATTAATAATATCAAGAAAAGAAACAAAAATAAATAAAATAAAAATAAATAGCAAGGTTATGTTAAAATAAACAGGAAGCCTGATTACTTAAATTTGGAAAGTAGGCCTTCTTAAATGCTTAAAGTGACGGTGCAGAGACTATTCTGGCAAGTAGGCTGTTTTATGGAATAATGTTTTTGTAAAATATATAATGACTCCTTATTCGCGAAAGAGTCCTGAGTTTAGTTAATTTAAGATTATAACCTTTTAGAAAATTCTAGGCTAAGGTAAAGAATGGAGGGGTAGAACCGGAATTAATTACCTAATAAGTTAAAATATTCTCACACTGGAGTCGTTTATCTCTTAAAAATAGTTTTAGGGATTCTAGTCTTTGTTGGTAAGATGGATTATAGAAAACACGGGGCAGTTTAGTAATTGTCCCCTAAACCTTACCTAGCTTTTGAACGTCCGATTTTAAAATTGGAGCCATGACTTAAGCACAGTATTCCAGACATGGTGTCAAGTACAGTATATACACCAGGTAAAGTGTTACCTAGGTTTTTTTTAAAAATTAATTAGTTTAAAGCAAGTATGAGTTGCTTTAGTATGATGTTCTCTAAAGTTGAGGAACAAGTCAAATAAAACACTTAAATCTTTAATTAAATTCACGGATTCAATATATTGGATATTGAGAAGAGGGAGTAGATGTTGCTAACAGTCTACCAAAACTGATATGTTTACATTTAAACATCTTAAACGGCAACTGATTACCCACTGACCAGTTAAAAATGCTACTAATGTCAACTTGCAATAGTTCAGGGTTAGTGCCCCAGATTTTAACATCGTTCGCATACAGTAGGATGTTAGAGCGAACGACTGAAGGTAGATTATTATTAAAAATAATAAAATAATAATAATAAATTTTAACTACATTTTATTGTTTTTTGTAAACGTTTGTTGTTTGTTGAAACTATTCTGAATTTCATAATTATTTATTTAAAGGTACTTTGTTCAAAATGTAAATGGTATCTTCGCGAGGTGAGGCGCGCGTCACGCTACACGTCCATTGGAGCGTTATTCATCCTTTTCTCTTTTCTTCTTTTTTAATGATTATTGCAGTGTTTTTGCATTGTAATACGTAACTTGTTTTATTATTATTTTTGCATATTTATAATTTTTGCTCGTTTTCTATAATTGTTAACTTCCACTATCTACCTTGATTTTATCTTGATTTCAAATATTTTTTCTGTCACTAATCACCCTTTACCTCACCATCTATTTCATTTTTCCCCCTGAAAATTTGAGACAATTTGAGAACCGAGTACTAAAAGGCATTTTGGCCTACTCAACTCGTGAAAAATCCTGAAAAACAATAATTTAAGTTAGTTATGGTCAGGTAAGGTCAGGTAAAATCACGAGTTATGTAGGAGGAAACTCCTTTTTGTACTCGGTTCAAAATATCAAATATTGGTTGTAGTAATATTGTAGAAACAATAATGATTAGTTTTTTGCAATTTTTAATAGCAAAAATGCTACACTAGTTTACTAATTATTAATTATTTTTAATTTTCTAAGTCAGATAATATCTTTATCTATAGATTCTTTTTACACAATAAAGCCAAACACAAAGAAGATGTAGGTTGCAGGTTGTTATATAAGTTGAGAAAAAGAAGAACTACTTTTGATCCTCGGCTTTATTTATCGTTGATATTAGGAAGAGAATTTAAAAAATAAAATAAATAATAAAGTCAGAGTTAAAAATAAAACTAGATTATGAGGAGTACGTGTTGATTCAGGTTCGTACACTAGTTTAGTAGGAAAATCTCTTTTTGGTCATGAGTTTAAAAATATCAAATATATATGTGGAAATCGTAAAATAAAACATAATAGTAACAACAAAAAACGTGTAAAGTAGAACTGAATAATGCTAGAAACAAAGATAATTAGATATATTTAAAAAGTGTATGCTTGTTATAAGCAGATTTAGATGTCTGAAAACTTGATGCATTGACTATATGGGAGGGAAGACTGTTCCAGGCTGAAACAACCCAATGGTATAAATAATAATGCCTTTGTCGGGTAAAAGCTCTGGGTTTACGCAGCTTAAAAGAATATTACTTGCAATAATGCACCGGTTATTAAATTTAGGATCTGCCTATTAAAACCTAAATATCCGTTTAACGTTGGCTTATAAAACGTGCGCTCATTGTCGATACTGGCTGCGCAAAATTGTGCTGCTGCTGAGTATAACCGTCATAATATTAATATTGCACGTGTTCAAGAAACCCGTCATTTAGGAGCTTGTGTTATAAAACTACCTTTACGATCAATTTTTTAGCCTTTTTAGTGTGATGTTTCTGAACCCGCCAAATATAATGTTGCAATTATTGCGTCCTTAAGTGCGACAAAAGCTCTTATTAATTGGTGCACTATTAATACTAGAATCATGATCGCCCGCTTTTAGACTGGAAATTTAATTTTAGGTATAGTAAATGTATACGCTTTTACATTAAATCATACTGAGTCAGAAATAAAAACATTTTATAAACTATTGGTCGCCACAACAACTAATTTAGAAAACAAATCAAATTTTATAATGATAATGGGAAATTTTAAAACTGGTAACCCAGCTGTTTGCTGCTCAGCAGTTGGCAAATAAACGACTAGTAATATCAATTGCTCAAACGGTGACTATCTTAGCATCTATACCTTACAACATAATTTAGTGGTCATTAACAAAATGTTCCAACATCATCTACGTTACTTAACCACGTATAAAAGACAAGATTTCCGCTCTCAAATTGACTATAATCTTGTTTCTTGTAACTGGTTTTTATTAATTAAAGACGTGCGTGCATTCCACGGTTGCTTTACTGGAACAAAAAATAGAAATAATCACGGGTTATTAAAGTACACACTTTTACTTAAATTTTAATCCAAACAAAAGCACTTTAATTGCCCAGAATACAAATCTATCAAAAATACGTCCCATATACAGAAATATTTTGAAAAAACATATTTAAATCCTGGTCCTTTTATTAACTATAATAATAAAATAAAACATAATAAAAAGTTAATTACATTTAAACTAAATGCGGCCTCTAAATTATTACTCAAGCAATTTAACATATAACTAACATCCCAGATTTCCAACTCCACAAAAGTTTTACGAAACGAATTTTTAAGCAAAAATCAGCACAGAAATTTGAATGATGATACAAGAATATACAACAAATTTCAATAATAATTAAAAAAAATATTAGTCGCATGTAGCTAATAAATTAAAGGATGCTGCAATGCGTAACAATACTCAAACCTTATTCAAGAAGATTAATGAATTTTGCAAAGGACATTCCCTCTAAACTTAACACTCATCGGCGAGTTCTGTAAATCAATGAACATTACACTTTGCAAAATTACTTAATCCTATCAAACACAAAGCGACGAAGGTTTCCAATCAACTCTATAGACATTCCCCCAATTCCCCATACTTAGTTTCAACAAAGACCCCTTCTCACAAAGAAATTATTTTAGCATGCCATTATTTAAAAAATGGGAAGGTTACAGGTGTAGATGACATATTAATAAAAAACAGGAAAAAATGATTACTTTTTTGAGAGGAGAAAGGTGTTTAACACAATTATTAATTATCCATTCAAAAATTGTTTCTGCTTGTCTTTTAGGTAATAAACCTACAGTTTGACTAGGTATTTATTTTGTCTAACCAAACATTTTGCAAATTAAAAATTCAGCCACCTTTCGGCTCACATTTAATTCTGTCATCTGGGTTATGCTATCATTTTTTGCCGTTATTTGTTGGAAAAGCGTACTTTCATTGTGCCGGAGTGGTTTAGCGGTACAGCGCTTGAGTTCGAATCCGACCACCGGCCCACAAATGCGGACCCACGTTTGGTTTTGCTAAAATGTCTATTGCTAAAAGATGGCTTTCTATAAAACATTCAAAGTAGCAAACATAAAAAAATATATAAATTTTTTACAGAAACCAATTTACCAACTTTATGCTCAAGCTTTTCTCCTTTATCTAGTTTTGAGAAATGAAACTATTTATAGTCTTTCGTAGGCGGAGTTATAAAGCATTTAAGCAATAAAAACAAATTATTAAACAGTAAACTACTTTCTTTTAAGATAGTTAATTATTGAACAAGCAATACTGCTTTTGTAATATATAATTGACATAAATGCAATTTTTTACCAATATTATTATTTAACGATATCGTTTAGTTAAAATGGTAATGGATGAGTTTTCGGTTTACTTTAATTAATAAACAGCAATTATAATTTTTTTAAAATAAAATTGGTCATTACTTGTTCATTATTTTTATTACTGTACCGTATATTAAACAATCGTTTGAAATAATTTTATAGGTGTAACAAACGCAGAAAAATAACGCAGATTTTTAACTAATAAATGACGTATGTAGCGGTGACAATTGACAAGAAAAATTAAAACTCGAAAATAATAAATAATATTATTTTATTTTATTTTATTACACAAATTAATATTTACTTTTTAAAACTTATAGTCTTCGAATATTAACATTTTTGTTTGAATGTGTCAATGATGCATAACGGTGGGAACGGCTATATAACTAACTATTCCCACGCCATTAAATACATCCGCTTCCATCCCGGTTTTCGATTCCATCCCTTATTTTGATTCTGTGTAATTTGGCAATAAACGTTTTCCTTCCGGTCTTACGTGATCAGTACCAACGCAGACTAGCTTTTATCCACCCAACCTTCTTCAGCAAGCAACGCTGCTTGCTCTTCAAACAGCCCCATTACGCCAATTAGTGAAATTGTCTACGCAGCCCATTTGGAGTCAATTTCACAAAACATCCTTGTGATTGACAAACTTGTTACAGTTATCTTCCTTGGCCCTGAGTCTATGTTCGAACCCATCCATCAAAGTAACAACTCGGTTTTTGCTGTTTTAATTTAAGTGCTTGAGTTAAACTAATCCAATCCGTTTATCAGTATAAAGGTAAGAAGTAGTAATTATTATAATCACCGGAAAGAAATACCTTATAAGCATTACTCAACTTTTTGGAATCATTAGTATTTTTACTGTACATGACAAATTAGTTAAATAATTTTATTTAAAATGACAAGGTAATGAAAAGAACAAATATTTCACTGTAACTGGTAACACGTCTCTCTTCCGTTGAATCATTCAAAGTGTAAGTACATATCTTTTGGTAAGCCATCTGGGAATGTTTTCAAAATGTCTCTTTCAATAGATACTCTAAAGTCAATAAAATATTTAGGAGTTTTATTCGACTCATTACTTAACTTCACGGGCCATTGCATCAAGGCTACTCACACTTGCTACAGCTTTATTAAATTCCTTAATAGGAATATAGGTGGTATGTCTCCGAGGTACGTTCGGTTAATCTATATGCTTTAAATTAGGCCCCACCTAGAAAAATGTGTTTAGGTTACTATACCCGTCCTTACATCCGATATCAAAAATTTACAAAAGGTTTAAAGGATTGTTTTCAAACTGCCTAGATCCTTTAGGAATATGCCTTATTAACAAAGATTGCATTTACTTCAGTTGCTCCCACTAGTAGATAGACGGCTCCGGGGTGACCTTATCTTGGTGCATCAATTTATCTCATCGGGAATCCTTAGTCCCTTCTTTAACTTAGCTCAAAACTCACTTAGAGGGCATAATCTGAAACTAAGCAAACCCAGGGCTTCCACTAGGGCAAGGTTGCATCATTTTTTTCTTAGAGTTTTAACCCTTGGAATAGACTTCCTGCTGAGATTGTAAATACTCAATCTACTCAGTCCTTTAAGTGTTCATATGACAAATATGCTCTAACAAACTTCCGATAACTCATTGGTTTTTTTATCCAATTATTTTATTATTCATTTTTTATTTCAAATCTTTATTATTATTCTGTTTCTCCTAAATTGGTGTTGCTGATACCATTTGAACCGAGGATCAAAAGGTGTTCGACTTCTACTCAACTCGTAAAACAACCTATAACCTGTGGAAAAAAATACCTTATAAGCATTACTCAAATTCTCAGAATCATTAATGTTCTTACTGTACATGATAAATTAGTTAAATAATTTTACTTAAAATGACAAGGTAATGGAAAGAACAAATATTACCACTGTAGCCGGTAACAAGTCCGGTTGTGACGAAGAGGTTTTGAGCAAACTTGGCTTTTGTAAAAAATAACAATGCTGAAGGATACCGTCGCATCCAATTACGACAAAATAGTAAAAGCATTATGATTCCGAATAGGAATTCAATCTTCAATATGTACAATCTTAAAAATCAAAAATTGAACGTACAATCCTATGAAACTATCTTGTTGCTCCAAGCTCTTCTGAGCAAAATGATTTTAAATAAACTCGATAAGGTGCAAAAAAGCTTTACCAGATTGACGCGAGCCCTCAAGAGCTTTCCCTACCCAAAGCGTCTGGAAACTCTCCGTCTCTTCCCACTGATAGATAGGAGACTCCGGGACGACCTCATTTTAGTATTCAAACTTCTTAATTCCAACCAGTTTAAGCATTTATTTGCCCTCTCTAATGATCCTCGTAGAGGGCACTCGCTTAACTCACCAAGTCCTGAGTTTACTCTTCATCATTTTTCTTATAAGGTTATCTCTGCATGGAATAGTCTGTCCTCCACATTTACGGTTAGCCCAGTCCCTCCAGACGTTCAAATCGGCGTACAATAAATATTACCTTAACTTTACTTAATACTTTATTTTTACTGTTTACTATTTATTTTTTTATACGATACCTGATACCTGAAACAGAGTATTAAAAGGAGTTTCCTCCAATTTAACTCGTGTACTAACCTGAAACCTGAAATTATATTGCATAACACACGTCAATAACTAATGTTTTCGGTTTAATATATAAGCAATTTATCTCATTATAACTCTTCAGATAGGTTTTAAAGTTTTAAATTTGATGATTGAGATTAAACCAATCATAAGCGGTCTAAACACATGATACGTATGAACTATTAATTTAGTGGTGTAAGAATAAAACTCTTTTTTCAAAATTCAGTCTGAGTCACATTCTACAGTTTGTGTAAAAAAAATCAATAACTTAACCTTGGGAAAAGGTTTTTATTTCCAAAATCTGGGTCTATGACCTTAAATAACGGTTAAATAAGACTGGCATCTGGGTTTTGAATTTTTTGAGTACCAATCATTCCAATGGTTAGAATTACTTGTTTAACTGACAATTTATTTTAAAAAATTCTTAATAATTAGACAAATATTGGACCTAACAATTTGTGCATTAAAAATGATTGTCAAGTTAAAAAGAACGTTTTATAAACTACGACTTTTTTAAATTTAAGTAATACTAAGTAAAATATTGCAACTATAAATAAAAAAACTTCAAGCATTACATGTTTTAAATAATCTATTATTATATTTGTAGCTTGAAAAAAAACCTTGAACGTTTATCATGTTGGCAATGATTTTCTAACACCAAAAAAAGAAGCTTTTTAAAACTTAATGTTCAACGCCTTCTCTTAGCTTCAACACGACCGTGCTGGGTGGTTTAATGGTGTAACACTCGACTCAAACTTGGATAGGCATGAATTTACGAATTCAACTGGTAATTCGTAATTATAGTAGTAATAGTAGTAGTAGTAGTAGTATTACTAATATTACTATTATTCCCATTGTTATTATTATTATTACTGTTATTACTAACGTCTTATTATTTATTAATAATAATAATATTATTAATATTATTATTATTGATTATTATTATTATTGCTGTCAGCATTAATAATTTTATTATTATTACTGTTATTATTAATGTTATTATTCATATTTATTCATATTATCATCATTATCATTACATAAAATTAAAATAGATAAATACAAAAAAACGCATACTATTTACTCAAACTTTTTCATAACTGCGCAAATTGTGTAGTAACATCCACCGTCAGCTCTAAATGCGGACTCCTGTTATTTTTGCTACTTTAAACGTTTTACGCATTTTTCAACAGTGGACATTTTAACAAAGCCGAATGTGGTCACGCATTTGGTGCCTAACCAGTTTCGAGTCGACCACTGTACCCCTGGACCACCCCGGTAAATGTCTACAAGCTGGTTACAATGTTTTGTATTAAACATCTGAAGTACTAATAACCCTATATAAAAGATTCGGTCGCATATTTTTTAAAAAGGATCAAATTGTTATTGATTAAATGCGCTAATTTGCACTTTTAAATTAAAAAGTTCAAACTGATTAACTATTTTTTAAACACTAATCGTTACATTTAACTTTTCGCTTCAAAATGTTTTAAAATAAGTATGTCTACTTAAGCTAATTGTCTTATGTAAGGGATGCTAATAATGCACGAGGATTTGAATAATACTCATAAAGTCTCAATTTATTTATTTATTTATTTATTTATGGTTATTGGCTTGGATACTTCAGTAGAAGTAGCTTTCAGCACACACAAAAATATGTACAATTATTAAAAATACAATACAATTAGCAGTGTATAACATCAGTCCAAAAAAAAGTAAAGTAAGGTTAAATTACATAGGCTAGAAAAAGAAAAAAATTCAAAATCAAAGTATATTCAAAAGTCATGTTCAATATGATATGCGTAAAGAGGCATGGTATTATTTAGGGGTACTATGTGCAAATATGTCAGTATATATAAAATGCGAATGATTCATGACTCATGAGTGAGCATGGCTAATAAAGTAATGCCCTGGATGAAGGTTAATAATGATGATATTCCTAATTGTTCATCTTCTATGTGGTGCATTTTGAATTAGGTGCCAACAGATATCTAGATTAGTAACAGCAGGGACTAAGTGCACAACTTTATAACTGGGCTTTCACCGCATTCCCGTTCAGTGAATGAATGCTAGCGAAAAGGTATCTCAAGGCAACTATTCACCATATGTTACCGGTTAGGCTTGTGGATTCGTCAACTCTAAAGAAGATTGCCTTATCAATTCCTGTAAACACGGAAATAAAGAGGTGACTCTACGACCAATTTATGTTATGTTATGTTTAGCATAACAATGTACGGGTGTTACAAGTTATGCTGTTTTACTTTTCAATAAGTTACCTCTTTGTAGGCTTTTCATCATGTACGAGGCTTGTTTATTATAAATAGTACAACTTTGCTATTTTTAATCTATTTGAACCAATATGTACTACAATAAAACAAGTAGTCTAAAATTCAAACGTAAAATAGAAAGGATTTAAACTAGCTCCTTTGTAACAGTTACTTTTGTGCCAGGGTGGACCTAAGTTCAAATGCAGGCCCACGTTTGCTTCGCTAAAATGTCCACTGCTCAAAAATGCGTTTCGTGTCAAAACATTCAAAGGATTAAAAAAATAATTAAAATATCAAAACGGGACTTGTATGTTACACAAGAAGCGACTATCTACAACAATCATGACCAACCAGATGCAGTTTCAAACTTCAAAGTGGACACGTGACGCAAGCACCCGATTGCGTTTCTAACCAAATAGTAAAGCACTCTCCCCTTCATTACCTTTACACTCACAGAGCCTGTCTAGCGTGGAAAAGCAGTAAGGCTCCTTGTAACTGCGCCAGTTTGCAAAAATCAACAAGGTCAACCAATTCATGTTCAATGACTGCATGTAGAATGCCTTATAATATTCTACAATTATCTTGAGTATATATTTACATTCATTGGTATAGATAGCAGGTTGGTTATATCGCTATGTCTCCAATCCATGTTAGTTCAAGATACATCAAATAAAGGCATGGGGAATAAGAGTAACAACTACCACTCGAAATTGAGGCTTCATTATTCAAATTCTTGTAATCGCTGATCGAAATTGAATTGTTTATTTGAAAACGTATAATAAATGAATCTACAGCTGAAAAGATCGCTTTCTTGCGACAAGGCCAATGTTTACAGGAATTGATGAAGCGACCTTCTTTAGAGTTGAAGGATCCACAGAGCTAACTGGATACATATGGTAAACAGTTGGCTTGAGATACATTCTAAGCATCTTAGATGTATCCAAGAGCCCATTCACTAAAAGGGAAGTCCAGTTATACCGCTGTGCACTCTGTTCCTGTTGTTATTAGCCTAAATCCGTAGGGTTACCTGGTCCAGGATGCACCACGAGGATGACGAACAGTCAGGAATATTACCGTCATTGGAAATTGAGACTTTATAAGCATTAGTCAAATCCTCAGGATAATTAGGATCCATGACTGTAACTGAGAATACACAAGATAAATTCATTTCACAGTTTGTCTTCTATTTTTTTTATTAACTTCGCCTAGTTTGGATCAGAAATGATTCAATCTAGCCAGTCCCAAGCCTGGATAAAGAAGGAGGGTTCGAGTGCAAGGTTAGCAACCTGGCCTCTGTAAAAAATTTGTACTGCTACGGAAACAATAAGAGGACGTCATTCCGGCAAACAACGGCAAAGAAGTGATTGCGCGTATCTCGATGACAGAGTTACACAAATGACGGGGTTGAGAGAAAGCCGAAAGGAAGCTCAATCTTCGATTTGCAGAATCTTCAATGCCAAAACCTTAACCAGTATTGGGACATGGAATGTGCGCACACTTTTTCGTACTGGACAGTTAGAACAAGTCCTTCGAGAAATGAAAAAGTACAACTTGGATATTTTGGGTATTAGTGAAATGCGATGGAAAGGTCAAGGTCATTTCAAGAGTGGAGATACATCAATTTTATATTCTAGACGTGAAGAATATCATATTAATGGAGTTGGTATTATGTTGAGTAAAAATGCTGCTAAAGCTATAATTGGATGGAAACCTGTGAGCGACCGTATCATTTCAGCTAGATTCAACACCAGATTTGCAAAAGTAACAATTGTGCAAGTCTATGCCCCTACTAAGGCTACTGAGGAGAATCAAAAAGATATTTTTTATGATTAATTACAAAATTTGTTACATGATGTGCCAAGAAGAGATATCAAAATTTTGATCGGTGATTTCAATGCGAAATTGAACAAAGACAGATCTGGTTACTTCTCAAATGTTGGACCACATGGCTATGCTGATAGCATAAATGATAATGGTTATAGGTTGTTGACGCTAAACAGTCATTGTGGAATGAGTGTTGGCAACACTTTTCGCTCACAAAAATATACACAAGACAACGTGGGTTTCTCCAGATGGAAAAACAACAAACGAGATTGATTACATTTGTATTAGCACAAAATGGCGATCTTCATTGCAAGATGTATGTGCATATCGCGGTGCAGATGTTGGTTCTGATCACAGTCTTGTTGTTGGAAAATTTCGTTTAAAATTAAAGACAATAAAAACCACAAAAACATTACATCTATTTTCGTGTGAGAAGCTTAAACAGTCAAATATCTCAAATTAATTTTACAATTCCTTAAAAAATACATTTCAAAATCTGAAAAGGGTAGAAAAGTCTGATGATCAATAAAAATTATTTCATAAAACAATTACAGACTGTGCAGCAAATGTACTAGGTAGAAGATGTCACTCTACAAAGTAACAATGGATTTCCTCAGTCTCCTGGAATATAATTGATCTCAGAAAAAAAAACAAAATTAAAGAGAGATTAAACTAACAATCCTGTTATTTGGAAAATATTTGATGATAAGTATAGAACTTTAGATAAACAGGTTAAAAAAGCTGCCGCAAAAATAAGAATAATTGGTTAGAAAACAGATGCAGAGAAGCAGATAAGGCAGCAGCAAAAAATGATTCCAAAACTCTGTATAAAATTGTAAAACAACTGTCAGGAGTTAGAAAGAACACCGATATTCCAATCAAAGGAAAAGATGGTCGTTTACTTCTAACAAATGATGAGCAATCATCTAGATGGGTAAAACATTTTAAAGAAGTACTTAATTAGCCTATGCAAAATACTCTCATAGATTTTGATAATGATAATGATATGAATGTGACTCAAAATCCGGAAATATGCATTGATGACATATCTGTAACTGAAGTGATTTATGCAATTCAAAAGTTGAAAAACAATAAGGCAGGAGGACTTGATGAGATAACTGCAGAGATGCTCAAACATGGAGGTGATGAGCTTGGTCATTTATTTAATGTTATATGGCATAATGAACAAGTTCCAAATAATTGGTGGCAAGGAGTAATTGTTACTCTTCCCAAAAAAGAGAAGTCTCAATGATTAAAATAATTGGCGCGGAATAACATTATTGTCTGTTCCTGGTAAGGTGTTTTGCAAAGTAATTTTAAATCGTTTAAGTAATGCGGTAGATAAACACCTTCGAGAACAACAAGCAGGTTTTCGGAAAGGAAGAAGCTCTATTGAACAAATACTCACCCTTCCTAACATTATTGAGCAAAGTCAAGAATTTCAGCAATTACTAACAATCAATTTTATGGATTTTATGAAAGCTTTTGACAGTGTTCATCGAGAATCTTTGTGGAAAATCGTTAAGTTTTACGGAATACCGTTAAAATATGTGAATATTATGCGTTCGCTATACCAAAATTCAAGTTGCTGTTTTCGAACAAAAAGTGGTCATACTGCTATGTTCGAAATTGTCACGGGAGTACGTCAAGGATGTATTTTGTCACCGTTTTTGTTTCTTCTGGTAATTGATTTTACTATGACTCAATCCATGAATAATTTGTCTTATGGTATCAAATGGAACCAAGGCAGATTAACGGATTTGGATTTTGCAGATGATGTTGGTCTACTCAGTGAAACACCAGAAATGATGCAAAATATGACAACACGACTCAGTGATATCAGTTCTCGTATTGGCTTACGGATTAATTGTTCAAAGACAAAAGTGTTGTGCATAAAGTCAAACAATGATTTGCCTATCAAAATTAGTGAACAAAACATTGATACTGTTGATTCCTTTACATATCTGGGAAGCATTATTAGTAAAGACGGAAAAACCGAAATTGATGTTAAAGTCAGACTTGGAAAGGCAATGTCAGTCTTCAATAGACTCAAACCAATATGGTCATGTTCTTCAATTTGCCTGAAGACAAAACTTCGTTTGTACGCATCAATAATCATTCCTACGGCAATATATGGGAGTGAAACGTGGAAACGTACGGACAAGATTGATAAGATGGTGGATGTATTTCATCGCCGGTGTCTTAGAAGTATTTTAAAGATTACCTGGCACGATCACATTTCAAATGATGAGATCATGAAAAGAACTGACTCTCGTTCACTCCATGATATCATTACAATTAGACGAAGAAAATTACTTGGTCAAATTCTACGTTTACCGCCCGAAAGATCAGCAAGAACGGTTTTGGAATGGACAATTGTAAATGGTAAAAGAAAGGTTGGGGGTAGACCACAGAAAACTTGGCAAAGAACTATTCGGGAAGATCTAATTGAAATGAATGTTTCATAGGCACAAGCAAAACGTTTGGCAGAATGTTCAAATACATGAAAACATCTTGTTGTCTCATGTTCTCTTTGAATTACGAGACTTTGTTAATTTTTGCTGTAATTGTTATCTTATTGCCCTATGCTTATTTTTTTTAAAGCAAAAGGGTTTTGTAATAATAATAATAATAAAGTCATAATTAACTGATTTTATAGTTATACTTATCCCTTTTGCTCAGTGTCATCCTTTTTTAAAGTTGAGAAAATAGAATAACAATTAAAATTTTATTTAACTTTAATAGCAAAAATATGTAATCCAGAGCATGAACTCGGCGAATATCAACGTGAGTTTTTTATATCGGAATCTAGTTCATCTTGTACACTCTTCAAATACTCCCACTGCTCGGTGTTCAAAGAAATACCTAAAATGTAAAAGTATCAACAAAGAAACTGTAACATTCGATTTGTTTTTGGTAAGTTATAAACACAAATAAACACCCAAAACTCTTCTCGTTATTAATCTTGCTTAACAGTAAATGTTACAAAACCACAAACGTAGTATTAAAGAGCTCTAATTTACATTCTTAACCGTTTGTAATCCATTCAAGATTATGATAAAATGAGCACCTCAAAATCGGGAATAAACATACCCCACTGGTTATTATCGCTCAGAGTAGTCCAAATTACCAAACCTCTGCAAAAACATCAACTTTTACAATGTACACTTAATGAATGACATTTGAGGTATGTTGACTTTAAATGTTAGTTACATCCAGAATTAAACCCCTACAGTGGGAAGAGACCGACTCTTAATTAGCGCGTCCACAGGTGGCGGATAGTGCAACGACCTTTAGCAATAAAGGTTAGCTGTGAATAAGGCCATGCCAAATAAACAGCCGTGGACCAAACGGATACCCAGGGGTTAAAGTCGTTAACGTGTTGACAAGGTGACAACGGTTATCGGTATAACCCTGAGTATTATCACGAAGCAGCCCTATTTAGGGACAGCACCGCGGAGAGGGACTCAAAAAAACCTTGATTAGTAATTTTGCACTTTAAAGTCATTTCAAAAACATTTGGTAAAACAATTCAAGCAGTTACACTACATTTTACACCAAAACTCAAGAACACCCACATACCCTTCTTTCCAGGTTTTAATTCGCCACTAGACTTGTCTTCATAGTATTCCCGGATATCGATAAATAGGCGACCTCTAAACTCTTTCACGCACACAAATTTCTTTCCAGTCAAATCAATCAATTTGTCCCCACTTGAAGTAACTGTACGAACAGACTTGGACACGCCAGATTTAGAACCCTTTTTTACAACAGGCTAATTAAAAGTTACATTATAAAAAATATCAAAGAAATACCTCTTCTAAGTCAGACAATGAAGAAGATGATGAATTATCATTTACTGGTGCTTTTCTTTTGCCTGACATGACGGTTTTATTCAATATTGCTAAAATTAAAAAATAGAAATTTGTGAAATTGGTAAATATATAAAATTAATTACAAGCCAAATAAAATGAAATTTACTCTTTTGGAACAAAAAAATTTAATTATTTAATGAATACCCACTGTGTAACAATCAAAATATAAAATCAGCAAAAAATTAAAAGGAAATCGACCACACTATTTAGTCACCATTTATTAAAATGGTACAAGACCGATTCTTTAAAAACTCATCTAAAATATAAATAAGAAAAGAGATTATATATAAAATGAACTGAGATGTTTAAAATGAAGTGATATTTGCAGAAAAATATTTTGAGGCAAAAAATGCATAACGTATGTTAATAAAACCAAAAATCGGTACTATCCTTGATAAAATTGTAATTGTTTAGTTATAACTAATCTAATAATCACATTACAATTTTCATAAACTAACCATAAATATTCTAGCATGATTGTTAAGCTAATCAAATAAGTGAAAATATATAAGCATATACAGTAAAAAACAAGCCTATTTTAGAGAAAACTTATGAAAAAATATGGTATAAAAAATTTTCTGATTAAAATACAGCACAGTCAATTATATAAGAACTGATAAAAATCTGTTTAAAATTTACTGCTAAAAACTAAAATTAAATAAAAACTGCTAACTGTTTAAAAAACAAACAGTAATAAGAACCTGAAAAACTACGGTAAATTGATTCAACCACACCGACCAAACGCAAGTGAAAACCGGACAATTTCTTAAAAAGTAATGACCTTAGTACCAGTACATAAAAATAATGAACAGATATTACAAAAATTACAATAAAAATTAAATTAAATTAAATTTTAACTATAATATATTTTTTAAAATTTTTAATAAAAAATAATTTATTTATTATATATGTTTACGTGATTCAGGATTGTTCACGAATTGAGTGAACAAAAACGCCTTAAGGTACTCCGTTCTAATGTGTCTGAAACTATTAGAAAAAAATAAAAATAGACATAATATTCAAAAAGAAATTTGTAAAAAAAAACTTAAAAATTGAGTTAAAAAAACATAAATATAGTACAGTTGGCAGAAGTAAAAATGATAAAAATTGAGCAAAAATGTAATAATTTTGAAAAAAATTTAAGATAACGCATACTTAATATGCAACGCGATGCGTGCTTTATCTTGAGAGTAATGCAATGTCTTTAAATTATTTTAAAAACAAATTGTTTCAAACAATAAAAATAATTAAATTTTTGTTATATTTTTCATTAAACAAAAAAAAATTCTAAATAACAATAATTTAAAAAATGCATAGCTTATGTTGCATATTTTATGTTATGTTTATATATTTTACATTTATTACAAAACCCTTTTGCTTTAAAAAAAGCATTGTTACTCTTCCCAAAAAAGGAAGTCTCAATGATTAAAATAATTGGCGCGGAATAACATTATTGTCTGTTCCTGGTAAGGTGTTTTGCAAAGTAATTTTAAATCGTTTAAGTAATGCGGTAGATAAACACCTTCGAGAACAACAAGCAGGTTTTCGGAAAGGAAGAAGCTCTATTGAACAAATACTCACCCTTCCTAACATTATTGAGCAAAGTCAAGAATTTCAGCAATCACTAACAATCAATTTTATTGATTTTATGAAAGCTTTTGACAGTGTTCATCGAGAATCTTTGTGGAAAATCGTTAAGTTTTACGGAATACCGTTAAAATAAGATAACAATTACAGCAAAAAATAACAAAAACAAAGTCTCCTAGTTCAAAGAGAACATGAGACAACAAGATGTTTTCATGTATTTGAACATTCTGCCAAACGTTTTGCTTGTGCCTATGAAACATTCATTTCAATTAGATCTTCCCGAATAGTTCTTTGCCAAGTTTTCTGTGGTCTACCCCCAACCTTTCTTTTACCATTTACAATTGTCCATTCCAAAACCGTTCTTGCTGATCTTTCGGGCGGTAAACGTAGAATTTGACCAAGTAATTTTCTTCGTCTAATTGTAATGATATTATGGAGTGAACGAGAGTCAGTTCTTTTCATGATCTCATCATTTGAAATGTGATCGTGCCAGGTAATCTTTAAAATACTTCTAAGACACCGGCGATGAAATACATCCACCATCTTATCAATCTTGTCCGTACGTTTCCACGTTTCACTCCCATATATTGCCGTAGGAATGATTATTGATGCGTACAAACGAAGTTTTGTCTTCAGGCAAATTGAAGAACATGACCATATTGGTTTGAGTCTATTGAAGACTGACATTGCCTTTCCAAGTCTGACTTTAACATCAATTTCGGTTTTTCCGTCTTTACTAATAATGCTTCCCAGATATGTAAAGGAATCAACAGTATCAATGTTTTGTTCACTAATTTTGATAGGCAAATCATTGTTTGACTTTATGCACAACACTTTTGTCTTTGAACAATTAATCCGTAAGCCAATACGAGAACTGATATCACTGAGTCGTGTTGTCATATTTTGCATCATTTCTGGTGTTTCACTGAGTAGACCAACATCATCTGCAAAATCCAAATCCGTTAATCTGCCTTGGTTCCATTTGATACCATAAGACAAATTATTCATGGATTGAGTCATAATAAAATCAATTACCAGAAGAAACAAAAACGGTGACAAAATACATCCTTGACGTACTCCCGTGACAATTTCGAACATAGCAGTATGACCACTTTTTGTTCGAAAACAGCAACTTGAATTTTGGTATAGCGAACGCATAATATTCACATATTTTAACGGTATTCCGTAAAACTTAACGATTTTCCACAAAGATTCTCGATGAACACTGTCAAAAGCTTTCATAAAATCCATAAAATTGATTGTTAGTAATTGCTGAAATTCTTGACTTTGCTCAATAATGTTAGGAAGGGTGAGTATTTGTTCAATAGAGCTTCTTCCTTTCCGAAAACCTGCTTGTTGTTCTCGAAGGTGTTTATCTACCGCATTACTTAAACGATTTAAAATTACTTTGCAAAACACCTTACCAGGAACAGACAATAATGTTATTCCGCGCCAATTATTTTAATCATTGAGACTTCCTTTTTTGGGAAGAGTAACAATTACTCCTTGCCACCAATTATTTGGAACTTGTTCATTATGCCATATAACATTAAATAAATGACCAAGCTCATCACCTCCATGTTTGAGCATCTCTGCAGTTATCTCATCAAGTCCTCCTGCCTTATTGTTTTTCAACTTTTGAATTGCATAAATCACTTCAGTTACAGATATGTCATCAATGCATATTTCCGGATTTTGAGTCACATTCATATCATTATCATTATCAAAATCTATGAGAGTATTTTGCATAGGCTAATTAAGTACTTCTTTAAAATGTTTTACCCATCTAGATGATTGCTCATCATTTGTTAGAAGTAAACGACCATCTTTTCCTTTGATTGGAATATCGGTGTTCTTTCTAACTCCTGACAGTTGTTTTACAATTTTATACAGAGTTTTGGAATCATTTTTTGCTGCTGCCTTATCTGCTTCTCTGCATCTGTTTTCTAACCAATTATTCTTATTTTTGCGGCAGCTTTTTTAACCTGTTTATCTAAAGTTCTATACTTATCATCAAATATTTTCCAAATAACAGGATTGTTAGTTTAATCTCTCTTTAATTTTGTTTTTTTTCTGAGATCAATTATATTCCAGGAGACTGAGGAAATCCATTGTTTCTTTGTAGAGTGACATCTTCTACCTAGTACATTTGCTGCACAGTCTGTAATTGTTTTATGAAATAATTTTTATTGATCATCAGACTTTTCTACCCTTTTCAGATTTTGAAATGTATTTTTTAAGGAATTGTAAAATTAATTTGAGATATTTGACTGTTTAAGCTTCTCACACGAAAATAGATGTAATGTTTTTGTGGTTTTTATTGTCTTTAATTTTAAACGAAATTTTCCAACAACAAGACTGTGATCAGAACCAACATCTGCACCGCGATATGCACATACATCTTGCAATGAAGATCGCCATTTTGTGCTAATACAAATGTAATCAATCTCGTTTGTTGTTTTTCCATCTGGAGAAACCCACGTTGTCTTGTGTATATTTTTGTGAGCGAAAAAAGTGTTGCCAACACTCATTCCACAATGACTGTTTAGCGTCAACAACCTATAACCATTATCATTTATGCTATCAGCATAGCCATGTGGTCCAACATTTGAGAAGTAACCAGATCTGTCTTTGTTCAATTTTGCATTGAAATCACCGATCAAAATTTTGATATCTCTTCTTGGCACATCATGTAACAAATTTTGTAATTAATCATAAAAAATATCTTTTTGATTCTCCTCAGTAGCCTTAGTAGGAGCATAGACTTGCACAATTGTTACTTTTGCAAATCTGGTGTTGAATCTAGCTGAAATGATACGGTCGCTCACAGGTTTCCATCCAATTATAGCTTTAGCAGCATTTTTACTCAACATAATACCAACTCCATTAATATGATATTCTTCACGTCTAGAATATAAAATTGATGTATCTCCACTCTTGAAATGACCTTGGCCTTTTCATCGCATTTTGCTAATACCTAAAATATCTAAGTTATACTTTTTCATTTCTCGAAGGACTTGTTCTAACTGTCCAGTACGAAAAAGTGTGCGCATATTCCATGTCCCAATACTGGTTAAGGTTTTGGCATTGAAGATTCTGCAAATCGAAGATTGAGCTTCCTTTCGGCTTTCACTCAACCCTGTCATTTGTGTAACTCTGTCATCGAGATACGCGCGATCACTTCTTTGCCGCTGTTTGCCGGAATGGCGTCCTCTTATTGTTTCCGTAGCAGTACAAATTTTTTACAGAGGCCAGGTTGCTAACCTTGCACTCGAACCCTCCTTCTTTATCCAGGCTTGGGACTGGCTAGATTGAATCATTTCTAATCCAAACTAGGCGGAGTTATGTTTATATATACTAAACAAATATAAATTTTTAGAAATTTGGTTTTACAAAATTCATATAGTAACTAATTGGTTTATATGGGTATTGCTTACGTGTTAAAACACTTATTCTATTTCACGTTATATACATTTAAATTAAGACCTTTCGAGTAAAACTTAACTTCATTTTTTGTCATTTATTATGTTTTTTTAAACCATTTTAAAAAAGTTTTTGTTAACAATGTTTTTAGTTTACTAGACAGCAAACGCAAAACTTAACAAAGTTCTATTTTTAGAATTGTTATATTAGAATAGTCAGATTTATTTAAATAATAAATTTACTAGGTTTTTAAGTTAACCAGGAGTATTGTAGAGCTGCATCATCCTTATTTGGAATTATTAGCATCGTATACCTTTCAAGTTTTGCACACACACATGAACTTAAACCCACGCTTTATCTGGTGTCAGTCCAGAGCCGTAAACTACTGAGCTACGGGTAGATTTAGGATTCAGGGTTTTTCACGAGTTGAATAGGCCAAAACGCCTTTTAGTACTCGGTTCTCAAATTGTTTCAAGTTTTCAGGGGGGAAAATGAAATGAATGGTGTGGTAAAAGGGGATTAGTCACAAAAAGAAAAAATTGAAATCAAGATAAAATCAAGGTGAAAGTTAACAATTATAGAAAACGAGCAAAAACTATAAATATACAAAAAAATAATAAAACAAGTACCTATTACAATGCAAAAAACACTGCAATAATCATTGAAAAGAAAAAAAGAGAAAAGGATGAATAACGCTCTAATGGACGTGTAGCGTGACGCGCGCCTCACCTCGCGAAGGTAAATGATATTGGATCCGTAAATTTATTATTCAAGTGAATCTGACAATTATAATATAACAATTCTAAAAATAAATAATCCCTTAAAACCCCATTGATAAAGTTATATTTACGAGATGAGGTGTGCATCAAGCTACACGTTTATTAGAACGTTATTAATCATTTTCTCTTTTTTTCTTTTTTGAAGATTATCGCATTGTTTTTGCATTGTAATACATAACTTGCTTTATTATTACTTTAGCATATTTCTAATTTTTACTCGTTTTTCTATAATTGTTAATTTTCATTATCTACCTTGATTTTGTCTTAATTTTAAATATTTTTTCTGTGACTAATCCCCCATTACCTCACCATCAATTTCATATTTCCTCTGAATCTTACTAATATCATCGATAAATAGAACCGAAGATTAAAAGGAGTTTTACTCCTATTTAACTCGTGTATTAACCTGTAACCTGTTTAATAGACTATTTCTTATTGTTTTATAATAATATTTAATAACATAAACTTTATTTTCTTTTTAAAAATTATTATTGTACAAGATTCAACATTTAGGATTGTTTACGAGTTA
Source organism: Cardicola forsteri (assembly GCA_025895645.1). Lineage (NCBI taxonomy): Eukaryota > Metazoa > Platyhelminthes > Trematoda > Strigeidida > Aporocotylidae > Cardicola > Cardicola forsteri. Next base: position 26,161 of record JAKXYG010000892.1, on the reverse strand, counting down.
AATAAGCCAATTTGCCTTTTAGTATTCGGTTTTCAAATTGTCTCAAATTATCGGCGGAAAGTATAAAATAGGTGGTGAGATTGGTTTGTCACATAAATAAAAATTTATTTGTTAAAACAAATTTTGAATAATGTTTAAATTGTTTAAATGTACAACAATGCAAAAATTTATAATTAAAATAAAAATTAATAAAATTATGTTTTTAATGTATCTTGCTCATAACACAAATAATTTATTTAATTAAAGTTTTGTAAATATTTTTTAAAATAAAAATCTATAAATAACAAATTATTTTTTATTTATACATTGATAATCTATGTTGTTTGGTTATAAAACACTATATTGAATGTAAATACAAAACATTTAACGTTTATATATATATATATATATATATATATATATATATATATATATATATAGGAAGTTAAAAATATTGTAAAATATAAATACACAAATTATAAGAAAACAATTAATATTACATAATAGTTGTAAATAGTAATGTATAATACAATGTTATGTGTAACAAAAACTTTACTGTTTATCTGTTACGGGTTGGTTCACAAGTTGATAAGGTGACAAGTTTCTTTTAATTTTTGGTTTAATTGTATCAAAAGAAAACAGGAAAATCAAACAAATATATAAAATGAATAAAACATTGCTACTCCTGGAGGTTATAAAAATAATTAAGAAAAATTAGAAAGAGCATAAAGATCATAAAAAGTCTTAAAGTACATTACAAATTGAGGATTAGACAGACTGTTCTCTAAGAGAAATAATGTAGCCACAAACTGGAATGTGCTCCGGGTTTAGTCGGTTTAAGGTTATAACCCCTAAATAAATTTTTGGTTTGAGATTTTAATATCATTTGCATAAAATATAATGTTAAATTAAACTATCGAGTGTAAATCGTTAATGAAAAGAATAAATATTAATTGCTCTAACACTAATCCTTGAAGGATTCCTAATTTTATATAGCAAGAAAGGGATAGGTTTATTTCGTCTGACCCTAAAAAAGCGATTTAAAAAAAATTGGACATCCAAATATGGATAGAACTAGCGGTACCATTTGATTTTAACTTATTTAAAAGTAGATCATAAAATATTTTGTCAAAAGCTTTTTACAAAATCGAAGTAGATGATATCAACTAATTGACGAATATCTAATAGGCTAGTGATACTATTTGTGTAAGTTATCAAATTAGTAAGACAGTATTTATAACGCATAAAGCCATGTTAGGCCGAGTCAATTATATTAAATTCAGTAATAAAGTCTAGTAAATGAGTCATAATTAACCTCTTCATTAATTTTGCTAGGAGTGGATAGAATACAAATTGGTTTGTAACTTTCTGGTTGCGTTCTCAGCACACGTAACATCCTTAATTACATAAACACCAAAACATCTAAAACAGATGTTAGGCCAACTTTTCAATATATCCTTTTTGATTAAAGAAGAAATGCAGGAAACTAAGATAAGAAGAGCTTACAGGATAAATTTTATATTTTAAAGTTTTTAATTTTAGAATAACATGTGGAAATAATGTCAAAAACTAGTTTTTTATAATTAGTAACACTACTTTTAATACCCTTAACAATAAAATTACAATCAAGTTTTGCATTCTCAACGTGTTGCCTGGAGGCAGCTAGAATATTTTCCTGAAAAAGTTTTAGAACGGATTTAGCTGCAAGGGAAGAAGGATTAAGAGTTTAATTTCATCATTACCGCGCTAGAAAGTTGAGAAATTGAACAATTAATCTATTCAATTTTAGCCTTGGATTTTAAAAAATTAGAAGCCAAAACTGATAAAATTGATAACATTTTTCCCAAACTAGTATTTAGATTAAGGACTTTAAACGAAATACGTCTATTTTTCGTGAGTGATTGTAAAAATTTGTCTGATTCGTTGTTGTTGGAAGTAAGCAGTTGTTGTAAATTGATTTCGTATTTGTAGTCAAACAGATTACTAGCGAGCTGTAAATAATGTACAGTCCGGAAGACGCTTTATGAAACCAGTTACAACTAAGCGTATAACTCTCTTGCAGCGTTGTTGGCCCCATTTGAATAAAACGAAACCACACACTTTTAGAAACAATAATTGTAAATAAAAATAGTAGCAAAAACAAAAAAAAACTATTACTAAAAGTAGGTTAGTGATATTCATTTAAAAAAAAAACAAATTAGTGCTTACCGATACCACACGTTGCACAAGTTTATGCACAATAAGCAGCTAGCACACTAAAACAACAAACACAAATAGTTACATATATATATATATATCAAAACATAAAAAACTCAAAAACCAATCAATTTTTTATCAGAAGATGGGCAGGGGTATTGCACAGGATTAGAATTGACAGGATTGTATACAAGTTGAGTAGGCCAAAACACCTTATAGCAATCGATTCTCAAATTGTTTTAAATTTTTAGGGAGAAATATAAAATGGATAGTGAGGTAAAGGAGGATTAGTCAAAAAAAAAATTAGGAATGAAGACACAATCAATGTAGATAGTGGAACAGTTAACAATTATGCAAAAGTAATGACAAAACAAGTTCCGCATTACAATGCAAAAACACTACAGTAATCTTCAAAAAAGAAGAAGAAAGAAAAAGATGAATAACGTTCCAATGGATGTACAGCGTGACAACAATTATTCCACGGTTTTACAATTAAACTGTAGAGCAAACGACTGTGTAATTATAAACAATAAAAAAAATAGATAAATAACATAATATGTAACGTCTTGCCAAATTATTTTTTTAAGTCATTCAAATATTTTGTTTTAAATTTAACAAATCGTTAACAATTGCGTTTACAGTTTACTGATTTTGAAAAATGAAAACAATTTGTATTTATTTTAAAAATATTGACAAAACCTAAAATATAAAACGTAAAAAGTGTTTTAAATAATAAAAAATGGTAGATTGAAAATTAATAAATTAATAAAACATGACGCATATTAAATGTACAATTTCTGAAATAATTATTATTAAAAATGTAGTTATTAAACTAAAACATCTGTAGCAATGACATAACTCAAAAAATAACTTAGTTTAATTATGCTATATACATTACTATATAATAAATAAAATACAATTATAATTTTGTTAATATGAAAGTTGAATATTCATTCCTCATTTATACGACATTTATACAACATACAAAAACTGTCAATTTCGATGGTTTGATAAATGTAACAAACGTAAAAGAATAACAATGTTTCTTGGCTAGTAAATGGGGAGTTGTCACTAAAAATATTTTGAAGTTAAGACAAAATAAAGGAACAGTTAATTATTATAAAAAGCAACCAAAAGTAATAATAAAACAAGTTTCAAATTACGTTGCAAAAACACTGTAATAATTTTCAGGTTACGTCGTCCCCACCACTTTAGTGAAATTGACTCCAAATAAAGGGTGCTTAGCCTGATTTTACTTAATAATGCAATGGGGCAGTTTGTTAAAACAAGCAACGTTATTTGTCGTTGAAGGTTGCGTAATTCTTGCAGTTTCTCGCGCTTTCCCTCCATATCTGACGTCATTGCTGATTACGTGAAGTAATAAATAAGAACGAAAAGACTGGATGGAAAAACGTTTATTGCCAAACTTTACAGGATCGGATTGCGAAATGAAGACCGAAAATTAAGATAAAAACTGGAAACGGTTTGGGAAATGGGAATGAACGGAAGTTGGACGAAAGCGTCCAACGTCTTGCAAACGGTTGTTTATATAGCCGTTTCCACCGATATACACCGTTGACACATTCACACGAAAATGTCACATATTTAAAGAATATTAATTCCAAAAATTAAATGTCTCGTAATGAAATAAAATAATATTGTTTATTATTTGAAACATCGAATTTTCTTTATCGATTGCCACGGCTACAAGAGAAAAAGATGAACAATGCTCCACATAACATGTAGCGCGACGTGCATCTCACCTCACCTTCAATTATATTTTAAAATTACTATTTAAAAAACTATTTTACAAATTTAGGAAATAATTTTTTAAACATATTTTTAAGTAATTGAATTTTAATTTTGATTAGTATTATGACGTTACAATTGAATCAAAGTTGAATGTATACATTTTAACTCTTACATATTGTTTATTTCTAATAAAATTAAGCAGATCAATTAAAAATAGACCCATTATAACAACAATTATGTAACTCCAACTTATTATCTACGTTTATACAGAAATAATGTTTAAAATATGCTTTTTACACTAAATCGACATTTTAAAATAAATAGTTCTTAGTAAATATAAAGCAACTATTATGTGCCTTACATTATTTTAATTCTTTATATTTATTTTTACAAAAAAATAAACAATTAAAAAAAACAAATTAATTTAGATTACGTTTTTTTTAATTTTAACACTAATTTTTATTGTTTTTAAACACATGCTGCACTAATTACTTAATGTATACTAAATTTAGCAACATTTTAAATCTACAAATAAATACAAAAAATTTTTAAAATCGATTTATTTTTATTTAATGTAGATACATATTTTTTTGAAAGCTGAAATAACTCTTGAACAAAGTTAACACTGTTTTGGTGCTAAATAAATAAAAACAATTAATAAAAGTTTCATTTTTTTCAAATTAATAATTTGTCTCATAATTCGCTTTTTTATGTATTTTGTCCAAAACGCAATTGCTTGTTTTAAAAATCATTTTAAAATTTTAATATTGCAGACTTAGTTTTGTCCTAATAGATTTCAAAATTTTGTTAAATAAAACAGAATGTAAATATAGAGTTTGTTGCTTAATTTTTAAAAACATAAAATTTTTAAAAATGATGGAAAAGCCATTTTTAAAAATGTACCCAAGTGTTAAAGGAACCACTACACAAATGCCGGGGTGGTCCAGTAGTACAGCTCCCGACTTGGATCTAGGTGGGAATGGGGTTCAAATCTCATAACAGGCGCTAGATGCGGGCCCACATTCGGTTCTGCTAAAATGTCCACTGCTAACAGATATTCCCCATAAAACTTTCAAAGTAGTAAAAATAAATAAATAAGGAACTTTAATTTAGTGTCTGACTTTATTTGTTTGCAAGGTTGGAATCTACAAAAACAAGGAGAAATTGCAAACAGTGACATTAGTATACTATGAGTAGGTCTCCAAAGTAATATCATGCCACTTCATGCATTTCATAATGCACGTGACATTTGAATATACGTTAATTTTTGAGTTTTTTATTTTATATAATTTAATCTTTTTTAATATCTGACTGGTGCTACATACTGCTAATTGTATCGTATTTCCATAATTGTATCTATTTTTGTGTGCTAAAAGCTACTTCTACTGAAGTATCTAAGTCAATAACCATAATAATAATAATAATAATAATAATAATAATAATAATAATAATAATAATAATAATAATAATAATAATAATAATAATAATAATAATAATAATAATAATAATAATAATGATAATAATAATAATAATAATACAATCCTAATAAAGCATTTAAGATAAAGCCAAAACAAAGTATTTCAATATACAAAATTTTCAATTATAAAAATTTGACTCTTCTGTGTATATGGAATGTGTTCAACTATTTTAGAGTTAAAACAAAAAGTTGGAAAACGATCACGCCTTCAAAAAATTAAAAATAAATAGTAAACATAACCGAACCGTGCTACATAATATATTAAACTTGTACAGTATACCAGGCGTATATATTTAAAGTGAGAGAAATCATTCACATGCTTATTAACGCTAGAATCGTAAATCATTTGAGGTCACTGAGCTAAGTCTTTTGTCTAACACCAAATGGAGTTTGGGTTTAATTTTTTTGTAAAATGTAATAGGTATGCACTGCTGGTAATTTCAAACACAGATAAAACAATGTTACAGTGTTTTTGATTAGTGAATTTATTATTTACGTAAATCTGACTATTCCAATATTTGACTCTTGGAAAATCCATAATAAAATTAATAAAGATTTATTTATAGATTTTCAAGAATGAATTATTACAATTGTCAGATTCATTTGAAAAATAAATCCAGGAGGACTGTACAGTTGTTTCAGCCTTGAATGAAATCATCAGCCGTGTCAACCTTTCAAGTCTCACACACATGACCTTGAATTCATGCCCTGTCTGATGCCAGGTCTAAACCACTGAGCTACGGTTAGTTGAAATTAATCCCGTCAAATTATTATTTATAGTAAATCTGATCAATTCCAATTGCCCATTGTTCTCAAATTCTTCTACGTTACTATCGGTTTAGTAAATAAGTAATCTATTTCACTATAACTTTTACCATATAGGCCCTGGCATACTGCACAGGTTTAATCGTCTTTTAGATGTTTAAATCTTGAAAACAAACAGATTATACATTTTCAAAATAATATCAATTGAGTCTCAAAAATATTCTAAAGTTTTGTGCTACAATCACATATTTATTAATCAAATTATAAGGTACAATTAAAAAAGACTGTCCAAAAAACTGATTACAATTTTAAAATAAATTAAAAGCAGGAAATTAAATTTGTAGATTGTAGAAAACTATGTAAAAATGGACTTCATACAATTTCTACCTCTAATATTAACTAATTTTGTAATAAATAAAAATAAATAATGAATTGTGTTTATAACTTTTTTCCATTCATCCTTATATACAAACATTTATTTTTAAATACATTATTCAAATTGGCTTCTTCAGTAGAAAATATTTATTTCGCTGATTGATTTTAGCAAGTCTTCAGATATAAGAATGAATTTTGTTGTTAAAATATGTAATAGTTAGAACAAGCATTAATGCGTAATGCAACAATCTTGTAATTTATTCAAATGACGAATAATTGATCAAATTTTTATTTAAAGTATGCTGATTGCTACACACATGTATGTATGCACAGTCATTTACTCCATATATATATATATATATATATATATATATATATATATATATATATATACATATAGGTATAACCAACTTTAGGTGAAATTATCATTATTATGACAAGCAGTGCAGGAACTTTGCAAGTAGCATTTTCGTGCTTAAATGCCCTAATATTTGTAAGTATACAGTTCAACTACTGGTTTTTAAACATTTTATGATGTTGTTATTATTGTTATTATTATTCTTATTCTTATTATTATTACTATTATTATTATTATTATTATTATTATTATTATTATTATTATTATTACTTTTATTATTATTATTATTATTATTATTATTATCATTATTATTATTATTATAAATATTATTATTATTATAAATATTATTATTATTATAAATATTATTATTATTATTATTATTATTATTATTATTATTATTATTATTATTATTATTATTATTATTAATCAGGATTAAGTTATTTTCATCTCGTATTCGAACATTGATCATTGATTGTACAATTCTGCAATTCCAATTTTTAGAACGGTATATCACACTTTACAAATAGAAGATTTCCAAATCTAAGTTTTAACTCTCCTTTCCTTCTTTTACTACTTTTCTCCCTTTTCATGACAAGTTGACATTTTTTTTCTCGGTGTCACACAATTTTTCCAATTTTTTTTGTTTCAACGTTTACCTTTTCCCTACATGGGTTTAGTTAACTGTCAAATAACAATACACTATTTTGCTTCTTGTACAGATTGGAGGTGCCATTTTAATCGCCATTGGAGGCTTGATTCAAACATCGATCAACGACTATTCGGATCAAATTAATTTACATTTGAGAAATTTTGACGTACTGATTGTTGTGTGCGGCTGTTTTCTAATCTTGCTGAGCATCGTCGGCTATACGGCAGTCTATTACAAAAATAAAAATATTGTACTCGTGGTGAGATTATGTAACATTTCATAATTGGTTTTTTTTTCAAAAAAATAATTAATTATATTGTGTTGGTTTTTTTATTGAAAAATGTTTTTTGGTAGAGGACATTCAATTTTAAAAATATTGTACTCGTGGTGAGATTATGTAACATTTCATAATTGGTTTTTTTTTTCAAAAAATAATTAATTATATTGTGTTGGTTTTTTTATTGAAAAATGTTTTTTGGTAGAGGACATTCAATTTTAAAAAATATTGTACTCGCGGTGAGATTATGTGGCAATTCATAATTGGTTTTTTTTTTCAAAAAAATAATTAATTATATTGTGTTGGTTTTTATTGAAAAATGTTTTTTGGTAGAGGACATTCAATTTTAAAAATATTGTACTCGTGGTGAGATTATGTGGCAATTCATAATTGGTTTTTTTTTCAAAAAATAATTAATTATATTGTGTTGGTTTTTATTGAAAAATGTTTTTTGTAGAGGACATTCAATTTTAAAAATATTGTACTCGTGGTGAGATTATGTGGCAATTCATAATTGGTTTTTTTTTCAAAAAATAATCAATTATATTGTGTTGGTTTTTATTAAAAAATGTTTTTTGGTAGAGGACATTTAATTTTAAAATAAACCCCAAATCGATAACAGTGCCTGGTTGGGGTTTGAATTCAACCACCGGCACTAAAATGCGGGCCCAAATTCGGCTACGCTAAAAGATGCATTTCGCCTAAAGGAATTATATTAGTAAACATAAAATAAATATATATTTAATTTTCCAAAAAGATTGTACTTATTTTTTAATTTAAAGTAATGTGGTAATGATAAAATCAACATTTGAATTGAAATTTATACAGACGAAAATGGATTATTTTCTGACAACCTACAGATATTGGGTTTTATAAATAATTTTGTTTAATATTAAAAAATGATTTTTTTTACAATTTAAACTTGTAAAACATAATAATATTTCTTTACTACCATTGTTTATTGTGCAGTATACCATCGGTGTTGCTCTTCTAATGCTTACTGAAATAGCTGGAGGAATTTCTACAGCCGTTACACACGATCAGGTAGATATGATACTTACACAGATTTATTATATATATACATCTCTTCTCATATTATTTATAAATATTTCATATATAATTTCGAACATATTTTTCCTAATTCGTTTACTAAAAAACATTTATTAATTTTTTTTTTAAATTCTTTGTTTTTGAATATATATATATATATATATATATATATATATATATATATATATATATATATATATATATATATATATATATATATATATATATATGTATATATATATATATAATCTTTCCTGTTAGTTATCCAACAAAGTCGCTGAAGGCTTGATTGTGGCTGTAAATCAATTTTACAAGAAACCTAACATTCAAAGAGTCGTAGACAAAATGCAAAAAGATGCAAGTTTTTATCGATTTATGAATATGTTTAAAATGTTATAATTTTGAAATTGTGTATATTTAATAAAGCCGGTTGGAGAACATTACAAAAAAGTAAATATAACATAACATAACATAAGTTGATGAGAGAACCACTCCTTTATTAATTTCAAGTTTGAATAGCTTCTCAAATTTCTATACAAATAGGTTGTCAAATGCGAATTAAACTTGGAGGCATAAATGAGGTTTCTTAGCCTGAAGACCACTTTCTTTTTGCGACAACGCCAGTGTTTACAGGAATTGACAAGGCGATCTTTTTTAGCGTTGACGTCGGTTGACGAATCCACAAGTCTAATTCTGGCTACATATAGTAAATAGTTACCTTGAAATACCTTTTAAGCATCTTGGGGTGTATACTAGCACTCATTCACTGAACAGGAATGCAGTGAAAGCTCAATTATATCGCTGTGCACTCGGACTCTGCTGTTATTAGTCTACATGACTATAGGCATCTCGTCCAAGATGAACAGTCAGGAATATTACCATCATTGGAAATTGAGCATTGCTCAAAACCTCAGGATTATCAGTATCCTACTTCCTCAGGATCTGCATAATGCATAAAAGTACCTATTTTATTTCTTTTATTAAACCAAACAATGCACATACATTTATGTATAGCTCAAATGCTGTGGCGCCAATTCGTATTTGGATTACAAAACAGTTGGTGGAAATGTACCTTTTTCGTGTAAAGTGGGAAATCTGGTTTACGCAGAAGTAAGTGTTATTCAATTTAAATATTGTTTCAGCATGTTTGACTGTTTATTGTACATTGTTAAAACCCATAGCAGAGTACTAGATTCAAAACTGGGTTAGCATGGGTACAACAATAACAAATGGTAGTGGCAAAACCACCTCTTTATCAATTCTAAGTGCACATAGCCTGCCCTTTAATCCCCATCTACTGTTCACGGCTTGACGGAGACGTGTACAGTTATTTCAGTTTAACCAATTTGCCACTGTTTCCAAAATAGCATAAAGATTGTCCTCAACAGCATCCATCCAAGTACGTTTCTGACTATCTTTCCATTTCTTCCAATCGCCTTTTGGACAGATCAAAGTAACGGTACGTGAGATTGCACTAGGATTTTTACGAAGAACGTGTCTATACCAGCGCAATCTTCGTTGTCGCGATACGAATGGAGGAGAAACGTGAAATTGGAGGTCATTTCGAATTTGGAAGTTGCTGATCTTTTTCGTCCAATCCCCCTTGATACGGAGGATACGAAATGGGTGTTGTGCCGAATGTATCTGAAACATCGTGTTTCAAATTTGTCAATCTTTATCATTTCCGACTTTATAAAAGTCCATGTTTCAGCTGCGTACAGAAACACTGTGCGAATCATTGAAGAGAAAATGTTTATGCTCATCAATCGATTGATATTTTTTCGTCTCTAATGTGGATGGGCAAGTTGTACAAATGCAGCAGTAGCTAAAATGATTTAACGATTTACTTCATTGAATGAACCAACGTCACAAGATATCTAAGAGCCAAAATACGTAACTTGGAAAGCCCAACATCATTTAATGCAATCCTCGGGTCAGGAGCCTGTGACGATATGATAACTGATTTTTTCGGATTGATCTTCAAACCATATTCACCGGAAAATTTTACAAGAAAATTCAATGCACGCTGCAGATGAGTTTCATTTTGAGCTAAAAGAATAGCATCGTCAGTCTATTCCAAGTCGGTGATGGGTGCTGTACCAGCATACACACCTTCTATTTGTCTAGAAACCTTGGCAAATATACCAACGATTGTATAGTTGAACAAAAGCAGGGCAGTCACACAGTCTTGACAGATACTACAGCAAATTTTAAACAATTTTGTACTAGATTTGTTGCCAACACGGATTGCAGCAGTTAAGTTCTTGTAGAAAGTACGCAAGAGCACTATAAGCTCACCCTCGTCTGGCTTAGTTAAATGTTTTTACTTGAAATTTAAGTGATAACCATATATATATATATATATATATATATACATAATATTCCTTTGTTTTTAAAAGAGCATTGTGAGCTTTGCATTTAGGACAGGCTGTAGTGGACACGTAATCAATAAAGTGAACAGATATTTTAAAGTTCTGTTCATTTACTTTTTACATTTTTAAAAAATTAAAAGCAATGAATCAATAGGACCATTTATTTATACCATAGCTATTATTAATTACTTGAATAAGTTATTAAACGCACACGTGGTTTATGTTTCATTATGTATGTGCATCTATTAATTAAATATTGTTGTTATCGTATATTATTGTACAAAACCCTTTTGCTTCAAAAATAATCATGGGGCAATAGGACAACAATATAGTCTTGTTGGCATTAAAGATTCTGCAAATCGAAGATTGAGCTTTTTTTCGGCTTTCACTCAACCCTGTCATCTGTGTAACTCTGTTATCCAAATACGTGCGATCACTTCTTTGCCGTTGTTTACCGAAATGGCGTCCTCTTGTATTGTTTCCGTAGCAGTATAATTTTTTTTACAGAGGCCAGATTGCTAACCTTGGACGCTCAAACCCTCCTCCTTTATCCAGCCTTGGAACTGGCTAGATTGAATCATTTCTGATCCAAACTAGGCGGAGTTATTATTTCAAATACTCAATTTTTAAAAAGGTCTAATGTTTTCTTTAAATATTTACTTTCAAACATAAGGAATTTAATAGCTTTTAATATTTTGGGCAATGTTGGTTTGTTAAAATAGTAAACATTGTGCCTAGAGGAAATCAGCAACGAATCAATCTAACCAGACCGAAACCTAGATAAAAGTAGAGGTTGTTTTCCCATATTTTTTTTAAATTATGGAACTTTGTTGTTGTTTTGGTGTTACTGTTAACTTGTTACTCCCATGTTTGTTTTAAAGCAGAAGGGTTTTGTAATAAAATTGAAATTATAAAACTAGGATAAGATAAGAGACGCGTCGGTGAGTAGATATGAGATCAAGTTTTATCATCGCTATTGAATAATGAACCCTTGTTTGACTTCATTAAATATCCACTCGTTAGAAAGTTGCTTCCAATACAACACTCAATTAGTTTTGAAAAACATACCAACGCATAATATGAATAAATTGTACAGTGACAAATATTTTGTCAAACTTGAACTTCTACCCAAGTGAATGCACAAAAGCTTGTTCATTTTGAGCAAAACTGTTCAAGATCCATATAGTTTCGCTCTCTATCTTCAATTGAACGCAACGTTTTAATAACTAATAAAATATTTCGACCATTCCCAGATATTTGTAAGTCACTTAATATTTATTGGTCGTGTATCTCTAGCACAATAAAAGAAAGACGATTAAAATGGATTGGCTATGTTTTACGGAGGTTGCCAACTTATCCAGCCAAAATAACTATAGAAACCCATTCATTACTCGGATGGAAAAGAAGGCTGTGTGGTCAACGAAAAATGTGAACGGACATTGTAGCACGCGAATTCAGTCCCTTTATTTATGCTAAGCCCCATCGTCCAGATAAATTACTTAATAGGGTATCTGTTTGCACTTGATAAAAATGATTGGAGGGATTTAATTTGGGATGTAATCAACTTTTAAAGTCAGAATACTTCGCAAGTGTCTTTAATTAAGTGCACATGGTGAAAGTTGATTTTTTTAAGCTTTTGGTAATTTTGACTAACCTGGGCAATAATAACCGCTGGGGAATGTTTATCCCCAATAATAATAACAAATCTTTTCAAACATTTGTTTGTACACAATCTAATTAAAATAGGCTTTACACAAAATGCTCTTCGAGTACAAATTCATTTGACTGTGATAAGCATGGAACATCGAAGTTGTTTCATGTGATCACACGTAATATATTTATTTATTTATTTATTTTTGAAGTAACTTAGTAAGAGTTAATTACTTAAGTACATAAAAACGATCTCTTCTAACTTGAAATAACAATTTTTTTCAATCTGTATTAATAAGTTTTTAAAAATTCGAATAGACTTAGTTAGAAGTTACTTATATGTTTTCAAAACGTTAGCTTTAGAAATGACAGCTTTGAATAATTTAAAAGACATATCATTTTAGTTGTTATAAATAGGCTTGATAAAAATAGGACTGAAATGATAATTATACCAAAAGAAAATTTTTTTTAATGTTTCCTTAATTTTTGAAAGAAATATTTATTTTTATCTGCTTTATATATTTGCTACAATAAAATACTTTTAAAATAAAATCATTATATATGTGATGATGTAAACTTAAAAACAATCCGAAAATATCATTTAAAAACTGATATAGTTATGCTGATAATATATATGCAATATATATATAGAATATAATTATGTCACCAACTTGTATTATTACTACTAAAAATGTATACTGCCACATAGTTTAACACACATTTAAAATCATTAAAAATGCTCATCAGATTAAAATAAAATGTATTTTTTCACACTAAATTATTATCAACTAATGAATATTATTAGTCATTGAAAAGAAATTTAAAACAAATTATAATGAAGTATAATTTTTAAAACAATGCAGTTATTGATTTTCTAAACAGCTATGCTGTAATATACCTTTGTAGTAATTCACTTAACATTTTGCTATAAGTTATAAATATGCAACATGAAAATAGTAGAATCAATGGGAATTAGATAAAATGTAGATTAATATTTTTGACAGTTAATGAATGTGAGTCGTATGTGCATAAGTGTGAATTATTACAAAACTGTAGTACCCTACTAAAATACTTTAGTTCGGATAATATATTATTGCACAAAAAATAATTACAACTTAAAAATAGTTTGCTAATAATAGTAATGTGTTTTAAAATGTTGAGGCAATGAGTATACACACAAAAATTAGATAATAAGTAAATAGTCTTAAGTAAAAATTGATTTTATCTTTTAAGGAAACTATAATAAATATTATTATTGCTTGGGAGTTTGATAAAAAGGCACATTTTAGTGAAGTTATACACATCTAATAACTTGAAATAACTATAAACGTGTAATTTTACTTTTTATACAATTGATTAAAACTTATTCATTTTACATGTGAATTATTATAAAAAATTTATAACTTTTAACGAATAATGTCAAGCTTTTTAGCGGGTTTTTAAATTATTATTGTTTGAATAATTTACATATATAACGGCAAGGCTAAAGGTAAGTCCGTTTTTAATTCGGGAGAACGAACTCGTGCTTACCTGAGTTTAAATTTAGGGTCGTATTGTTAAACCGCTCCAATAGCATACGTTTTTGAAATTTATGTGTTTGTAAAACAATATTTATTTACATAAAAGTAAGTTTTTGTAATAAAGTTTTTTATTTTTTTTCAATTTAAAAGTTATATATTTTTATTTAAATATTAAAAAAATTTTGTTGACAATATTTCGTTCAGCTGTAGTATTTAGAAATTATTATTTTAAGTAATGTACTATCCTTTATTTTTAAATAATTAAATTGTTCGTTATGGTTGGTGACGCGTAATTGCCCCTTCATTAGTTCCATATGTGTACGGCATATTAAAAGGTCGATTTCAATGGCTTGATAATTGTAACAAACACAGAAAAATGATAAAATTTATTGGCTGAGCATCTAGTCTAGGTTGCACCACGTTGAAGACGAACAGTCAGAAATATAACCATTATTGGAAATTGGGACTTTATAAATAAGCATCACTCAAATCATCAGGATTATTAGTTTACCAAAATAATTAAATAAATACAATTTTTGTTTCAATGAAAAGGTAAGTAGTTATTAAAACGGGTTTAGAAAACGTAATTTAAATGAATATTAACAAGTCCGCCTTGCATGAGCCAATGCAATTTAACAGAAATGTTGCAACTTTTACAGTACATTATTACTAACCACGGCAAAGTGTGACTCACGTTGGCGTATTTTTGACCTTGAATATGTATATAAGGTGGAAAAATCAATATTTAGCTAGTACGATTTGTATTGCGTTATCGTGTGAGTAAATCGTGCAAATTTGATCACCCATTTAGAAACATTTTTATTGCCAACATATGATTAAAAAATTGTAATTATACATTTACCAAAGATTATCTAACTTTTATTGGTTCCTTTTCTCACTACTTTTTCCGCTAGTTAGTTTTATCAAATAAAAAAATACTTTAACATAATATGTAAGTTTATTTTGTACTAATATAATTCAAAAAATGTATACTATAGTCAATGCCTCTAATTACCAGAATTTTAAAATTAACTTATAAAATTAATTCACTTATTTGTTTACAAATTGAAGAAAAGAAATTAACCTTTTATTTCAAAATAGGTGTTTGGGTAAATCGTGGCCAAAATAGCTGATGCGCTCGATTCAAAACAGCTACCGGGTATGTGAAACCCGTCATTACATCAGTTATTATAGGAATATACAAATGGCACAGTAAGTGGGCATAGAATTTTGAAGGTCACACTTGATTGGCTGTTTGTTTTGAGAGGTATATAATGGCAAAATTTTAGCTTCTCCATCATTATACGTCATTTCGCGTTGTCTTACTATGGAAGATGATGCTCCAGTTGTAATAATTTAAATATTTTGTAAAAAAACCTTTTTTTTACACAGGGATGCATTGAATCGTTAACTTTCATGATCAAAGAATACTTGGTCGCATCAGTTTTCGCTCTATTTATCATGGCCAGCTTCCAACTTGTTACAATCATGATTTCAATCTACTTAATGTTTGCCTACAATAGTGGCAAGGTGTTCATTGAATAATTTTCCATTGACAATTCATTATGTTTCATTTTAAACAACCAATATTGATAAATCATCACTATTATTTATTTTCAATGGTTTGAAACTTTTATAAAAATGATGTTTATTTTTCAAAACCCATAATTTTCATCATTGTTTAATTTAAAAATACAAATGGTGTTGAAACAATTGGGTTTGAATGTTGGTAAATGCCTTTTTGTTTAACATTGAACGATTTTTTAATCGACTGGGAAGAACTTGAATCAAATAAATATTGTCCATATTGATTCCTGCTTTAGTTAAACTTGTGTTCAAAAATTGTGGACGGTAGACTGGCAAAAATATTTTGTTGGTACAAGAACAAAAAAACGCGGTTACAAAAATGTATTCCAATATAAAATGAATTATTGAAAGATGTGACCAAAGTAAAAGAAATACTTGCTAAATGCTAACGATTAAAATTGGACCTGAGTGAAACGCCTTTATTATTATTATTGTTTATTTTTATTATTACTATTATTATTATTATTATTGTTATTATTATTGCTATTATTATTATTATTATTATTGTTTATTTTTATTATTACTATTATTATTATTATCAATATTTTTATTACTATTATTATTATTATTACTATTATTATTACTACTACTATTATTATTATTATTATTATTATTTATTCTTATTCTTATTATTTATTATTATTATTAGTATTACCATTATTATTATTATTACCATTATTATTATTATTATTATTATTATTACAATACCCTTTGTGTGATGATGTTGAAGCAACTAAAATATTTCACATGGTTGTGCCTCTAGGTTGATCTTTCCTTCGGTTTCCACTCACTCCTATGATAGGATTCGTACACTCATTTCTTTAACGGGTTAGTCTAGCGTTAAAGCGATTGACTCAAACCTGGATAAGCATGGCTTCGCTACAATTGGTATTTTCGTAAAACATTTGAAAGTAGTAAAAATAAAATTTAAAACAAAATTAAAATTAAAACATTTGAAAGTACCAAAAATAAAATTTTAAACAAAAATATTTCCATGTTCTGTCGGAATAGCGTTCTCATGTCGATTCCTGATCAATATTTCCTGTTTTTAAAAAAAAATCCGACTGTCATTTTTACATTTCAAGACTTCTTCTTTGTCAATCGGCCTTATAAAGTAAATGGTAATGCATAGTAATACGAATTTTTTTTCTATTATTGATTGTACTATTTACTAAAACTATTTACATAAAACGACAATATTACTATAAATAATAAATTTACAGGTTCAAAGTCATCCACTCGTAGCTCATTAAAATAACGACAAGGCTGGTGACGACACAATTCAAATAGAATTTTAAATCTTCGATATGCACAATTTCTAAAGTTAACAGTTTCATTTTGAATTAATCTTGTTGCCCCATGATTTTCAAAGAGAGAAAAAATATTTAACCCAACGAAACCAAAAGCTGCTGGCAATAAAAGTTAAATTAGAAATCTCAACTCCTCAAACACTATCTAATTAGATATTTCATTTTGGTTGGTGACGTAATCACCTCTTCGACTTCGTTTGTTGACGGCATCCTTGTGACGTCGCCACTGTTTGCAAAGATTGTCAGAGTTATCCCCCTTAGTCCAAGGGCTACATATGATATACGTATACCTTAAGACACCTTTTAAGTATCCTGGGCGTATGCTTTGCACTCAGTTCCTGCTGTTATTAGTCTAGATGCATATAGGCACCTAGTCCAGATTGCACCAGATGAAGGACGAACAGTCGGAAGTATCACCATCATTGAAAATTGAATCTTTATAATGTATAATGAAAAATATAATTAATATATTTAAGTAGACTTATTATTATGGTCCTATTTTATTGCAATAAAATGCAATCATGCTTTTAAACTCAATTAATCAATAAAAAATATTTTTTTCAATTATGCATACTTCGTATATGTGTTTAATCATTTTGAAAAATTCATTTTAATACAAGCGTGATTAGTGTCCAAAAAATGGTAAACTGATTGAAAAATGACGTCAAATAGTAAACACCTATCTTGGAAACAATGGCAATGTAGTGACGAACTATTTTTGTGCACACAAAGCAGGTTTCAATGTGTAAATATAAACAGATTCCAGAATTTTCAACATATTCGAAGCTGAAGAAGTAATTAGCACTTTAAAACTTGGCTTGGTCGTAATGATTGTGTGTAGATGTTTGAGTTGTACTAATTTAAATGTTATCTGTACCCCCCTTTTTTGTATATATATATATACTAAAATGTTATGTTTGCGACTGACGAGAATATACGAAATGAATTCATCTCACAGTTTACGTCTTCTTATATTTTTTTTGCAATTAGAAAGGGAACCCAATGCTTTAAAAAGAATTACTTTTGTTGAAAGTGTCGCTTAGTCAATCCAAAAATGCGGCGGTAATTTATTTAAAGCAAGTATTCCGTTTGGCCACAAACTAGCAGCAATGATCAGTTTCAAACTAGTTATGCAGTTTGGCAAATATTTTGCAATAGAAAAAGTTTCAGAATTATTTTTTATTGAATATGAATACAATTATTTTGAATAACTTTAACATTTATTTTAAATTATTTTTTTTAATTAGAAAAACCATTTTTTGTTTTTATTCCATTTATACAACTGAAACTCAGCTCAGTTTGGATCAGAAATGATTTAATCTAGCCAGTCTCAAGCCTGGATAAAGGAGGACAGTTTGAGCGCGCAAGGTTAGCAACCTGGTCTCTGTAAGAAATTTATACTGCTACGGAAACAATACAAGAGGACACCATTTTGGCAGCAAACGGCAAAGGAGTGATCGCACGTATCTGGATGGCAGAGTTATACAGATGACAGAGCTGAGTGAAAGCCGGCTCCAACGGTTTCTTGATTGAGACTTTCTGACAGAGTTGTATTCCTCAACCCAACGGCTGCATTTGGTATACATATAATTCAAAATATTTTTTAAATATTGGCCAAGGATGTAACCCAAACTACATTCAATCCCTGATCCATATTTTTCTGAGTCGAGGATGTACCACATGGACATACGGAAAAACTATTATTATTATTACGGCCATTGATTTAGATACTTCAGTATATAAAGAGTTATAAAATACAATTAGAATGTTTATTTCATCATTATCAATATCGGGGATAAACATCCCCCACCAGTTATTATCACTCAGGGTAGTCCAAAAAATCAAAACATCAGTAAAAACGTCAACTTTTGTAGTGTGTACTCAAAGAACGACACTTGAGGTGTACTGACATTAAATGTTGATCAATCCCCCGAGTTAATCCCCTTCAATGATCTCTGTTGGCTGCATAGGGTAAACAAATAATTCATTTGAACGAGGGGGCTTAGGAAAATTAAAGGACTGAGTTTGCATGCTACAATATCCGTCCAAATTTTCCGTTGGCCGCCTGGCCTTCTTTTCCATCCGGGTAATGGGTGGGCTTCCATAGCTATTCTGGCTGGATGAGTGGGCGATCTACGTAAAGCATGGCCAATCCATTTTAATCGTCTTTCTTTAACTGTGCTAGAGATACATGGCCAATCAATGTTAAGAAACTTACAAATATCTGGAAAATGTTTATTTTAGTTGGTGACGTGGTCACCTCTTCATTATTGCCCATATTTATACGGCATAGCAAACAATCGACTTCGATGGCTTGATAAGCGTAACAAACGTTTCTTGTCTAATTGACGGCATCCTTGTAACGGCGACAACCTTGACGAGGATTAACGTAGTTGCCTTAATTTTTTATCAGAGTTATCTCCCTTAGGTTACATATGATACCTTTTAAGTGTTCTGAATGTGCGCTTGAACCCACCCGCCAAAGCGAAAGCCCCGTTTTACCGCTGTGCACTCGGTCCCTGCTGTTATTAGTCTAGATGTCTATATGCACCAGAATATTATAAATATCACCATCAATGGAGATTTGTAATGATCCTGAGGATTTGAGTAATGCTTATAAAGTCTCAATTTCCAATAATGGTGATATTCCCGACTGTTAGTCCTCCACATGGTGCATTCTGGACTAGGTGCCCCTAGGCATCTAGACTAATAACAGCAGGGTCCGAGAGCACAGCGGTTTAACTGGGCTTCCGCTACGGCGGGTGGGTGCGAACATACACCCAGGATACTTAAAAGGTATCTAAATGTATACGTACATCATATGTAGCCCTTGGGCTAAGGAGATAACCCTGACAAAAAATCAGGCGACCTCGTTAATCTTTGCGAACAGTGGCGACGTCACAAAGATGCCGTCTACCAGCCAAGAAACTTTGTTATTCTTCCACGTTTGTCTACGCTTGTCAAGCCATCGAAATCGATCGTTCTACATGTCGTATAAATATGGGAAATAATGAAGAGGTGACCACGTCACCAACCAAAATGAAAATGAATGAATTACTCAAATCCTCGTAGATCATTAGCATCCCGCATATTTACAAGACAGTACATTTCACGAACAACCAATAATCAACAATATAACACAAGACAAGAGAGTATGAAAACGTATACTTTTAAAAAAATAAATAAAATTAGTGACATACGGTCTGGACAGACCAGCAACAAAACCGTTATGTTAGGTCTAAAGCAAACCAACTACATGTACATTGGGACTCAACTGAGATAAGCACAGCATATTAATTTAAAAAATTAACATAAATACATGACTTGTCTGTGAATCTACCAACGGCATTTATCATTTAGTTGATCTTCATTCACACACACACACACACCCAAATAAATTCAAAATACAGGACAGAAGAAAGATAAAATCACAAAATAATCTGACAAAATCAGAATGAAACGATTGTGTTCTTGTTATCTACAATGAAACAGGGATAGATGCGGTACGATATTAAGCATCCACATTGAGAACAAACAATACTTCAGACTTGACAAGGCCAACATCTTTAAATGAAGGCGGATCGTGAACGGACTGGGGACGCCAGTTGTCGATCAGAGTGCAGTCACCTTCATCCCAATCTGCATATTGTTCGGCATCTGGTTCATCCGACGGTTTGCAAGGAAGCACGCGTTTGGGAAAGTTGGATTCAATTTCGAAATTGTCTGGACATTCTTCTTGGGCCAATACGAAGTAATAGAGAAGCTAAAAAAAATTAAAAACTTTTTTATAAAGACTACTTATAAAAAGTAAGTAGCTTAGACTAGAAATGATGCAATCTAATTAGTTCCAAGCGTGGATAAAGGACCTGGCCTGTGTAAAGAATATATATTGCTACCAAAGTAATGAGAGGATGCTATTTTGGTAAACAACTTCAAAAAAGTGATTGCACATGCCCAGATGACAGGGTTGAGTAAAAGCCGAAAGAAAGCTCAATCTTCGATTTTCAGTAGTCTTGGATTCTAATTAATCTCAGAAAAAAAATTAGAGAAATCAATCCTGTTATTTGGAAAATATTTAATGATAAGTATAGAACTTTAGATAAACAAGTTATAAAAAGCTGCCACAGAAGACAAGAATGATTGGTTAGAAAGCAGATAAGGTAGCAGCAAAAAATGATTCCAAGACTCTGTATAAAATTGTAAAACAACTATCGGGGGTTAGAAAGAACACCGATATTCCAATGTGCAATCATCCAGATGGGTAGAGTATTTTAAAGAAGTACTTAACCAGGTCACACCAAAATACCTTTATGGATTTTGACAATGATGGAGGTATGAATGTGATTCAAAATCCAGAAATATATATTCATGACATTTCTGCAACTGAAGTGAACCATGCAATTCAAAAGTTGAAAAACAATAAGGCAGAGGTAACAGCAGAAATGTTTAAATGTGATTAATAAGAGAGAGAGGGTATAGCCAGTTACAAGGATGGATAACAGAGAAGAGTTCGCGACAGCAAGCACATCCGGTAGTAAACCGACGCTATATTGGAAAACGTTGTCAGATGCGAATGGAACTTGGGAGGAATAAATGAAGTTTCTTGGCTATAAAACCAATTCCTTGTAACGACGCATTTTGGATGTATACTAGGACCTATTCACAAAGCATTTTCATTTTCATTATTTCCAATATTTATACGACATGTAGAACGATCGATTTCAATGGCTTGACAAGCGTAGTCAAACGTGGAAAAATAACAAAAATTCTTGGCTGGTAGACGGCATCCTTGTGACGTCGCCACTGTTCGCAAAGATTGACAAGACCGCCTGATTTTTTGTCAGGGTTATCTCCCTTAGCCCAAGGGCTACATATGATGTACGTATACATTTAGATACCTTTTAAGTATCCTGGGTGTATGTTCGCACCCACCCGCCGTAGCGGAAGCCCAGTTATACCGCTGTGCACTCGAACCCTGCTGTTATTAGTCTAGATGCCTAGGGGCACCTAATCCAGGATGCACCACGTGGAGGACTAACAGTCAGGAATATCACCATCATTGGAAATTGAGACTTTATAAGCATTACTCAAATCCTCAGAATCATTAGCATCCCAGAGCATCACAGAACACGAATCCGGCGATAGCCTGTTGGCACCTAGTCCACGATGCACCACGTAGAGGACGACCAGTCAGGAATATTACCAACATTTAAAGTTAAAACTTTGTAAACATCATTCAAATCCTCATGATCATTTGCATTCCTTTCGTCTATGCATTATTTTACCAAAAAAGGCAAAACTATACATTAAAACAACAATATTGTTAAATGATCCACACTCCCTTGGTGCGAAAATGGAAATATCCCAATATTCTATTAACCAAATACATTGTACTACACCTTAATTGAATCGTCGAGGAAAAATATTCGAGAAAGCCGCAACCCATGTGGCATTTTGACTGACAGCCGAACGGTGCTTCCATCTTCGAAGGGCGGAGGTTGAGGCAAGGACCGACTCCACTTGAGACGGCGCATGCGGATGCCTCGGGCACGTCTTTCGCGCTGGACGAGTTCCAATTGGGTGTTGCGCTGCTCGGCTTCGCGGGCTGCTGCCTTGGCACGGTCTTCGGCCAGAGACATCTCGTAGGCCAAATCCTGCTCGCGACGCAGACGGACGGTAAGCTCGCGTTGGTCTCTACATGGGAATATAGCAACATTGTTTCAAGTGCTAATGATCCACGAGGATTTGAATAATGCTCATAAAATTTCAATTTCAAATGATGGTAACATGGATGACCGTTCTTCCTCAACGTCAGGCATCATAGACCAAGTGCCCATAGGCATCTTTGCTACATTACTCTTCAATCGCGCGTGTACTATTGATAACAGTCATGTCAATAATTCCTTGAACAAAACATAAAAAAATATTCTAACTGGTTTGACTTTGCACCACTACTTAGTCCCGTTTTATGCGAAGAAATTTACGTATCTGGGCTAACGGTGATTCATCTAATAAAGTAAATCGTCGAATTTGTTTGGCTGCTACTGCTTTTGGAAAGCTTGCCAATCCACTGTGGAAACGAAAAACCATCAATCCAAATATAAAGATGAACATTTTCTCATCATTGGTTCGCACAGTACTTCTATACGCAGCCGAAACATGGACTCTTACAAGGTCAGAAATAATAAAGATTGACAAATTTGAAGTAAGATGTCTTACATACATTAGGCACAACACCCATTTCGCATCCTCCGTATCAAGAGGATTGAACGAAAAAAATCAGCAACTGCCAAATTCGAAATGACCTCGTTCGTAGAAATCTTCATGCAGTCTCACGTACCGTAACTTTGGCTTGTCCAAATACCGATTGAAAGAAAAGGAAAGGTGGTCACAAAACGTACTTGGTCGTGACCTTATCTTGGATACAATGGCTAGGTCAGTGGACTGACATGTCCCAGGACACACCTCCCAAAAACCGTTAACAATGGAAAGATGCTAGGCGAACCTGGAACGAATAGAAATGTGGCTTTGCTATCAACATTCGGTGCGTACAATTTCATAGGTGCAATCTCACGTATCGTAACCCCGACTGGAAGAAGAGGAAAGGAGGTCAACAACGTACTTGGATAGGTGCTGTTTGGGACGATCTTTACACAATTTTGGCCGGCACTTGGAAACAATGGCTAAGTCGGTTGGACCGACATATCCCTACAGGCCTCCAAAAATCGTGAACAATGGAAAGGGGGATTGTTAGAGATGCTATGCGAATTTGGAACTAATGAAAATGTGGCATTGCCACTAACTTTTGTTGTTGTTGTTGCTGACACACGACATCAAATCCAACACGTTCAACCTGCTAACTATGTATTGGACATCTATGTAATAGTCAAATAATCACAACAACCATTACCGATCGATTCGAACTGATTGCAACACGGTCTGATGATCTTCCATGATGTTTTTCATTTGGGCAATAAAGTCCTTGGGTCCGATATCACCTTCCAAGCGACCAAGCAGCGCCATCCGATTGCTCGTTCCCGAATAGGCGCCACCTTCGGCAACTAAATTTTCAATAGTAACGACAACTTGAAATAATGACAATTTGAATACAAAACGAGTACATAATTACTCTCTATGTATAAATATGACTGATTTATACAAAAAAATAGTTTCTCAGGTTTAGACTTTATTCATTGTGGCTGATAACACGTAGTCACATCTCCATTATTTCTATATTTGCTCAAAACATTAAGGATAATAAAGTTCCTTGGCTAACTGTTCGCAAAAATTGGGAAAGCTGCCTAATTTCTTGTCAGAGTTAGCCTTAGACTACTAAAATGCGGGACCACGCCCTCGGCTTCACTAAAATGTCCACTTCTGAAAGATGTTTCTCGTGCAAATATTCAAAGTAGCAAACATAAAATTTAAAAAAAGTATATATGTGATGTTAATGATCCTGACGATCTGACTAATGCTTATAAAGTCTCATTTTCCAATAATGGTGATATTCCTGACTGTTCGTCTTCCACGTGGTGCATCCTGGACTAGGTGCCTATAGGCATGTATACTAATAACAGCAGGCTCCGATTGCACAGCGGTATAACTGGGCTTCCGCTACGGCGGGTGGGTGCGAACATACACCCAGGATACTTAAAAGGTATCTAAAGGTATACGTATACCATATGTGCCCTTGGACTAAGGGAGATAACCCTGATAAAAAAATCATGCGTCCTCGTCAATCTTTGCGAACAGTGTCGACGTCACAAGGATGCCGTCTATCAGCCAAGAAACTTCGTTATTCTCTCCACGTCGTGTTACGGTTATCGGGCCATCGGAAATCGATTGTGCCGCACAAATATAGAAATAACAACCAACCACAATCATGATCAAAAATTGGATTTACAAAAACATTCACCAAAACACCTACATGGCACAGCTGCAAGCCCAATAACTCCAACAAAGGGATATGTATGTTCTCTCAGCGCTCTCGACACCCGATAGCCTTCAGGAGATTCTATATTGCAGGCCCAAAACAAAAGTTCGTTTGAATTGTGCAAAAAGTTCAAAACATCCGGTGATTGAAGAGTAGTCCTGACAATGTTTGATCATTTTGAATACATAGAAATGACAAAGGAATTAGTTAAGTATAATAAATAAATAAATAATAAATACCCTATATCCTACTTTCATGTTTGTTAGATGTATTAGCTGCTGTAATAAACCAAAGAGACTATTCATTATACATTCTAATCACCAATGTTTCTTTATAGCATCAATTGGGATGCTAATAATCCTGAGGATTAGAGTAATGCTTATAAACTCCCAAATACCTAACTGTTCCTCCTCCACATGATGCATCCTGGACCAGGTGTCCATAGACTAATAACAACAGGAACCGAAGGTAGACCGGTATAACACAATTTTCAATAAACTTCCACAAAGTGAATAGGTGCTAACATACATCCAAGATGCCTCAAAAATATTTCATGGTATTCATTTATCATATGTAGCCGTAAACCGGAGTCAACCCGCCACTCCCTTAAAGAATATCGGCTCGTCAATTCGTGTGAACACTGACGTCGTCGCAAGGAAGCGGTCATCTAGCCAAAAATATTTACCTACCCTCCCCCCCCAAATTGAGTTCGCATCCGATAACCTCTTCGTACAAGAATTCGGGACGCTATGGAAACTTGGAACTAATGAAAAGTTGGCTATGCCATCAACATTTGTTGTTCTGTTAAATTGAATTTAAATTGGATACTGCCTCTGCTATTAAATGGGAATTTCCTTAGGGCTTATACATGGTTGTAACTGCTTGAGTGTTTCAAGGCAAACATTTTTTAA
>JAKXYG010001131.1:0-45855 GCA_025895645.1 Cardicola forsteri | reverse complement strand
ACCACGTGAAGGACTAACAGTCAGGAATATCACCATCATTGGAAATTGAGACTTTATAAGCATTACTCAAATCCTTGGAATCATTAGCATCCCTACTTAAATCCTCAGGATTATTAGAAAAAATTTTGACTAAAACAAAAATACATAAAATTCAATCGAAAAATCCATGTGACTCACCCGCTTTCAGCACTTTCTGTCCTGGTCCTTCATCTTCACAATTCATGTTCGACAGTGTTTTGAGCACCGAATCCAAAACTAGCTGATCTTTTTCATCCACAAGCATCGTAAATGTCCACGATAGAGCATGCATAAATATGCACTCTAGAATGTAATCGCTACTGGGAGCACTTATGTCCATCTGCACATCTTGAGATGCATAGCTAATATATATATATATATATATATAACCATTATTGCTATTATTATTATCATTATAGTAACTCCGCCTAGTTTGGATCAGAAATGATTCAATCTAGCCAGTCCTAAGCCTGGATAAAGGAGGAGGTTTTGAGGGCAAGGTTAGCAACCTGGCTTCTGTAAAAAATTTATACTGCTACGGAAACAATTAAGAGGACGCCATTCCGGTAAACTACGGCAAAGAACTGATTGCACGTACCTGGATGACAAAGTTACACAAATGACGGGGTTGAGTGAAAGCCGAAAGGAAGCTTAATCTTCGATTTGCAGAATCTTCAATGTCAACGAGACTTTGTTGTTGTTGTTGCCCCATGCTTATTTTTAAAGCAAAAGGGTTTTGTATAATAATATATATATAATATAATATATCATTATAATTATTATTGTTGTTATTATTACTACTATTACAATTACTATTATTATTATTCCTTCTAGACAATATTCACACTTACACTTCCAGTTTTTTCAATATATTTGAAGAACCCATTTTCAGGTCCATAATAATTTCTAGCATAATGCACAGCTGCCTTACGAGATTGACTTCATTCAAGAATAAAACGAGTGATGGCTGTTTGAATTGTTGCCCAAGATCCGTCTTCACGAAGTCGTCTTTTGGTTCCTCTGTCACATCAGCCGTAGCCGTCTGAATTAATTTGACGACGTTGACTGGTAACGCACCTTTGTAGACGAAGTCGAGCAGAACAGGCACAAAATTGTGAAACAATTGGCGCAATGTTTTGTTGAATGAGTTTGGAAAGTATTTGCGCAACTGTGCAATATGCAAAAGATTTGTGCACAATGTATCATTTTAGTTTACTACTGTGTATGTTTTTGTTACCAGTGTCTTAAAACATTCTAGAGATTAGTTGACAAGATGACATTTTGAATTATGGGAAAAACTAAGAATCTTTTCTGATTCTTAAGGTTTACAGAATACTGTTAAAAAATGTGAATATTATGCGTTCATTTTACCAAAATTTAAGCTGTTGACTTTGAACAATACATGGCAATAAAAAGTGGAAGCGTACAGATAAGATTTATAAAATAGTAGATGCCTTTTATTGTCAGTGTCTTAAAAGTATTTTAACAATTACTTGGAATAATCACACTTTCAACAATGAGTTCACAAGACTCGTGTTCACTACATGATATTGCTACGATTAGTTAGACGAAAGATAATCACTTCTTTAAATTCTAAGTTGATTGGCCAAAAGATCTGTAAAAACGGTTTTGGGCAATTAGGGTAGGATAAAGGATAAAAGATTGAACTTAAGATTAAAAACAAACAATGGCAAAGAAGTGATAACACAACTCAAATTTCATTTTTATTCATTTTGGTTGGTGACGTGGTCACCTCTTCATTATTTCCCATATTTATACGACATGTAGAACGATCGATTTTGATGGCTTGACAAGCGTAGACAGACGAGGAAGAATAACGAAGTTTCTTGGCTAGTAGACGGCATCCTTGTGACGTCGTCACTGTTCGCAAAGATTGACGAGGCCGCCTGATTTTTTTCAGGGTTATCTCCCTTAGCCCAAGGGCTACATATGATATACGTATACCTTTAGATACCTTTTAAGTATCCTGGGTGTATGTTCTCACCCACCCGCCGTAGCGGAAGCCCAGTTATACCGCTGTGCACTCGGACCCTGCTGTTATTAGTCTAAATGCCTAGGGGCACCTAGTCCTGGATGCACCACGTGGAGGACTAACAGTCAGGAATATCACCATTATTGGAAATTGAGACTTTATAAGCATTACTCAAATCCTCAGGATCATCAGCATCCCAAGCACAACTCAAATGACAAAATTGAATAAAAATTGATTGAATAACCTACCCAACTATTCCAATAAATGGTATAATTATCGGGTCCATTTTCCACATAAATTGTAGCACAGCGAGTCAGCATGATGGGGGATGCATGCTGCATATGTCCAACTTCGAATATCAATGCGGAATTGGGTAAAAATGGAATGCGTTTGCTGTTGGGCAAAATTAGCATTTTGGTACCGCTAAAAACCGACTCGAAATTTTCAGCCCATTCGGGATCAATGTCGCCGTCAATTACGAGGAAACGTCGATCGCCAAAACTTGACGAGTTGTTGACGAGCGCAAATGTCGACGAAAATAGGCCATCGGCCCATTCGCGTGTTTGTGAATTGAAATTGCCGCACAAATCAATTAAATTGCGATCTTTTGGATTGATTGTATACGATTGAACGTTCAATTTAAGCCTTTGTATAATAAAAATATTTATTTATTTATGGAAACTACTTACAAACGTTTTGAGTAGTAAATGTTTAAAAATTGCTTACGTTTTTAAAACACTAAAATAAATATCCAAAATAGTCGATTTCCCTACGCATGTTGATCCAGCAAGAATGACTGTTTGTCTGAATTTTAACGTTTCATAAAGCTGATTAACTTTTGTTTTCTAAAAATGAAATAATTAATTGTATTAATTGATTCATATAATATAAAAATAACTATGATAATATAACAATAATAATATAACATATAATAAATGAGTTTATAACAAGAAATTATTCAATCTAGCCAGTCCCAAGTCTGGATAAAAGAAAAGGGTTAAAGCGCAAGGTTAGCAACCTGGTCTCTGTAAAAAAATTATACTGCTACGGAAATATTATGAAGATGCCATTTTGGAAAATAACGGCAAAAAAGTGATCGCACAACATTTTGTTGTCTCATGTTCTCTTTGAACTACGAGACTTTGTTGCAGTTGTTATTTATGCTGTAATTACTATTTTACTGCCCCATGCTTATTTTTAAAGCCGAAGGGTTTTGTAATAATAATAAATACAATAATTATAATCAATTAATAGAAGCACCGCTTTCTCTTTAGTTGAAACTTTTACTGAGTAGTCGAAATTACTAAAAACCCTGCATAACATCAACTTTCACACCGTGCACTTAATGAACGACACTTGAGATATGCTGACATTAAACGTTAATTACATCTCAAATTAAACCCTTCCAATGATGTCAATTAACTTCAGAGGATAAACAATCAGGTCATTTATTTGGTCGAATGGATCGCATAAATAAAACGTCTGAGTTCGTGCACTACAATATCCGCCCAAGTTATTCAGGTAATGGTTGGACTTCAATAGCCATTCTAGCTGGATGAGTGGACAGTCTACGTAAAATATGACCAATCCATACACAAAATTGCTTACACAAATTTTTAAAATTTCACAATATAGTATCCTAAACATCCAACAATTTTCAACATCATTTTCCGTTTTCTACCTAACGTGCAATGTTGTTGGTATAAATTACACGTTGCACACACACACACAACTAACAACTAATCATCACTTACTTTGTTCAATTCGTCAATACGACGGATTTGGTAGGGAGCGTTTGCCATATGTGGCCAGTTAGGCAATAAACTTTATTATTATTATTTCCACTACACCCAACAACCTTTTTGTATATATGCAAATAATATGTACAAATAATAACAACCTGATATTCGACAGGTAAATAATTCCAAAGTTTTGACGACGTCGTCGACAGTAGTTCGATTCCTTTGTCGACCGCTTGGACAAATTCGTCGGTAGTGGCACCACCGCCAATCGTTGACTCATAGTCCATTCCGGGAAACATTTGTTGGACAAGACTGACAAACATAGACTGGTATTTTCTGGGAATGCTGGGCAATTTCAAATCGATCACTGCGCTAACAATAAGTTGGCTGTCGAGTTGTACAGTTGCTTCTTCCCTCTTGTCGCGTTCGTCGTCATCGACGTCACATCCAACCTCGTTCGCATCGTCCTCCGTACTTGGTTTAAACGAGGAATGAGCTCTTTGAATGACACTTTTCAACCAATTCATTTCAAAATAGTTCTGCTCCGATTCGCACGCCTTCAGCAGCTGCTCAGCCATTTGCATCAGTTTAACCAACTTGAAGGATAATAACTGATTAAAAAAATAATTGCTAAAATTATACTACTTTTCATTTTGTAAGTAGTGTATATTATTATTGTTATTAAAAATTACTTTTGGTTTTGCAAATCCATGACTAAACATAAGCGTTTCACAAATATATTCCATGTCTGGACTAATAATTGTTACAAAACGAAAATTAGATTTTAAATCTTCAAACAAATCGTATTTTTCATCCAACAAAAGGCTAGGCAAATAACTACGATCCGGGTAGGGAAGATTGGCCGTAATGAATAATCGTACCGACGGGCATATACTAAATTCAATTTCTTCTGACTAAAAACCGAAAAATAAAATGACTTTAATATATATTTATATATGCGATAATTAATAGTGTATGTAATGATCGTTCCCTGTTGTATATATGTTTTGATAAAATGTAAAATAGAAAATTGACAGCCATCTTACCTTATAAATCAGACTTTTCGACTGCAGCGCTGTCGAAATGCATTGAAGTTGGTTTAAAACAACCGAAATAACGCTGGCATCAAGATGTTCGAATTTGTTGAAACAGCCCCACACACCGGCGCTACACAATCCGATCAATATAGTTCCAAATGTCTGCCCAAACAATCGAATAAAATAATAAAGTTCACTTTTAGTGAAATGCAATACATCGAGTAGTCAAAATGCTAAGCATTCCTCAAAATTTGAGTAATGCAAGTGTCAATTTTATTTGATTCTCGATTGGTTAATACTCTGACTATATATGGCAGATGTGACGTGGTGTCACCATCATTTTCCATATTTATACGCCATAACAAACAGTCGATTCCGATAGCTTGATAAGCGTAACACAAATTTATACTTTAACAATGCAATTAATATAAATAAAGTAAAATATTGTGACGCTTTATCAATTGTCATTACTTTGTAATCGATGCTAGAATTGCAGTTTGTGAGAATGAACAAATAACCAAATATTTTAGCCAAATCTCTAAGCAACTCATTCTTTCCAACTCCTGGGCGACCAACAAGAGCTCCGTGTAAATTGCTATTCAATGCCTATTTGTCAAATAAAACAAGTTGAAAAACATGTAACTAATCTTTTCAAGGTCTTTATAACTAATACAATATTTATTTAATTTAATGAATTATATTTAAGTAGTATAATTTAATTACTTGTGAAATAATTAAATGAATTTTGTCTGTTTGTGGACTTAAAACCAAGCGTTGGGTTGATCCGTGAAATTCGTAGCCAAATTGGAACTTGGCCAAACATTGATGAATTTCCAATTGGTCGGTTGTTTTTAACCAATAAAATTTTAGCTGAGCCAACCAATCAAAATCGCTTGACGAATTAACTCTAAAATGATCGAATGTACAGATAGATATGATAACAATTCAGCACTTACAAAAACACCTTTTTGAATAAAATTGTTGCTTTTTTATATTAAAATAAATTGTTTATTTATAAATTTATATTATTATGATTGTTGACACAGTTACACCTTTATTATTTCGATATTTGTGCAATATATTAAATGACGTAAAAATATAACAAAACAATTTTGATTGATATATGATAATTTGGTAATGTCGCCACTATTCACAAAAAGTGACAAGGTTATCTAATTTTTTGCCAAAGTTATACCGCTGTATACTACTCGATTTATAATGCGTCGAAATCTATGTTCTTCTAAGCCAAAGGATTCTATAACAGTATTATGGCATATTATATTGCGCCTTTGCATTGCCATTTTTTCATGGTGTTTTCACTGTTAATAATGATAATAACACTGATGAATTTAAATAATACAACAACAAAAGTTGATGACAGAGTCACATAACATCTCAAAATCCTATACGGTGAGGTAGTTGGATGCGAATTAAACATTCATTCATTTCATTTTGGTTGGTGACGTGGTCACCTCTTTATTAATTCCCATATTTATACATGTAGAACGATCGATTTCAATGGCTTGACAAGCGTAGACAAACGTGGAAGAATAACAGTTTCTTGGCTGGTAGACGGCATCCTTGTGACGTCGCCACTGTTCGCAAAGATTGACGAGGCCGCCTGATTTTTTTCAGGGTTATCTCCCTTAGCCCAAGGGCTACATATAATATACGTATACCTTTAGATACCTTTTAAGTATCCTGGGTGTATGTTCGCACCCACCCGCCGTAGTGGAAGCCCAGTTATACCGCTGTGCACTCGGACCCTGCTGTTATTAGTCTAGATGCCTAGGGGCACCTAGTCCAGGATGCACCACGTAGAGGACTAACAGTCAGGAATATCACCATCATTGGAAATTGAGACTTTATAAGCATTACTCAAATCCTTAGCATCATTTATCAACAACATCAGTGTTGACAGGACTTGACTAGGTGATCTTTTTCGGGGGACTACTGGGGATTGATAACCATTCACTAAATGGGAATCCAGTAAAAACTACTTATACCGCTGTGCATTCGGTCCCTAGTCCAGGATGCCCCATGTGGAGGACGAACAGTCAGGAATATCACTATAATCGGAAATCGAAACTTTATGAGGATTACTGAAATCCTAGTTTGAGTTCACATCCTAAACTAAATTAAAATGAATATCAAATTATCAACAAAAAAAACAATTTACAGATTTGTAATAAATTGTGTTACAATGTCTTGATAATGTTTGTTGTGCAACAAACTGTTTTGCATTTTTTTCGTTTCCATTCTGGATAATTCATTTCGTCGCATTACCGAAATCACTTCTTGGCCTCGCTTCTCCAATTTGCTCAAAAGTACTTTCATTCCATTGGATTTGCCATGTTTTATGTCGTTGAAAGTATCTTCAACTTCCCACGTAAACCATACGTGCGATGCAGTCATCATGGCGGCGTTCTTTTATTCACCAACCGATAGAAAAATAATGTAATTTTTGAAAACATTTAACTTTAAAATTATATACTACTTATGAGTAAATAAACATTTATTTTAAAATTCGTACTGTATAGTCGAAAATCCATTCTGGTCTTGTTCGATCATGACAATAGTGAAAAATTGCACTTTTAATATGGAAATGCATTGCAGTGTGCATTTCTTCCACAAGATCCTGTAACCAATTTTCCACTTTTGCGCATAAATTGACTGGCTTTACAAAATAAAAATGTATAAATGAAAAATTTTAATTTTTATGTTTATTTAATAATTTTCACTTGTGTACAGTTAGAAATTAACATGTTTAGGCCAGAAGTAGCATAAATAGTAGAATGGTAAATGATTTTCCAAATGTTTTGGGATACAAATGACTCTGAGGATTTGAGTAATGTTCATAAAGTATTAATTTTAATTAATTGTTCTTAAGAAGTATGTCATAAGCTGGCTTTTGAACATAAAAATGATTAAATAAAATATTTTCCATATGAATAAACAAAAATACTATGTATGTGTGTAATATGTGCTATGTCAACACAAACGTACGTTTTTAAAATCCAATTCTTCCCCAACAGTGGAAATCAATCCTTTAATACAAATTTCGTTTGTATTTTCCAAAGTAATCAATTTAAATTCTTTAATGTGGTCAAATACCTGGATATCAATACACATTGTAACAAGTATTTAAATTATTTAAAAACAAACTACTTATATACAAATATTAAGTAGTATATGAGAAATAATTAACTAATGTTGCATACATTGACAACGTATTTTTGTATCACGTGCAAATCCTTTCCTCCCAAAATGCTCAACACTTCGTTGTCTGACAAAAAGTAAAATCGTGCAAAGGCGTCGCGTTTTGAATCCAAATAGTTGGTCAACACTTTTTGACTCGTTTCCAAGCCATGTTCCATCGATTTCAACACTTCCAAACGATTTTCGGTTGTACAACAGCGCATGACGAATTTCGTATCTTGTGTTTGTTTCATAATCTTGACAATGTAAAAAATATATGCCAAAAAGTTTATATATTTACTATTAATAATAAAAAAAATAATATTAATAGTAACATTGTTATTATTATTATTATTACTATTATTATTATTATTATTATTATTATTATCATTAATATTATTAATATTATTACTATTATTATTATTATTATTATTATTATCATTATCATTACTATTATTATTATTAATAATATTATTACTATTATTATTATTATTATTATTGCTTAATTGTTTTACATTTTATCAAAACTAAATAAAAGTCCTGATTTTGTGTTGGTGATATTACTCGAAACGTATCACTAGGGTGCCCCGGCATATTAAGGTTGTGTGTGCACTGCCAATTGTTAAATATAAATGGTGTTATTCCGACTTTAATAAAATAGAAAAAAGTTATTGGCATGTTTTATTTTGTATTTTTATAATAAATAATCATGTGTCCACATTATAAAAAATAAACCAAAATGTTAACATATTTGCTAACTAATCAGTATTTCATTTTTAAAAACACAATGTTTTAATCAAATCTTTAATAGCAAGACATTACAAACATATTATATATATATATATATATATATATATATATATAATATATATATATATATATATATATATATATATATATATATATATATATATATATATATATATATATATATTAGCTTATTCTTATTTCAGTATCATTGAATTTAAGTATTTTTCTATATACTACGTAAATACAGTACTAATTCATAATATGCATAACATTGTCATTGGTGTAAACTTTATAAAACTTATTGCTATTAATTTTTGTAATGTTATTTAAACTAAAATATAATCTTTAAATAAAAGTGGTTCTAGAAGAGTATCAAGTACACACCACAATAAAGACAGCCTTAGTTGAGTAATGTTCTATTGGATATTGCATCAAATTACCTTGCGAAATGTTTTATCAATATTATCAAACTGTTTGGATTCTTGGGGCAGTTGTTTGGAAACGTCTCCAACACCAAAAATGGCTTCCAAATACATCCATTTTTGTTGAACAGTAATCCATTTCTAAAAATTAAAATAATAATATGAAACTCAGCATTAATGTTAATTTTAAATAAAAAAAGTAAATTTAATTAAAATGGTATTTCAATGGTTTCAAAACATAAAAAGAATTATTAAAAACTATAATATTGTTTAATTGTTCAATCTTTAACAAAAGCCATCCAAAACAGCAAGAAATAAAACGATTCTTGAGTGTAAAAATCTGACAAAATATAAATCTATTTTATTGGTTAATTGTATTGTCAATCAAATATTGACCAATCATTTAATAGCTTCTTATTGGTCAAAATCTAATCAGTCATTTCAGTTTTTATATGATTGGTTTCAATGGTACAATTTCTTTTTATTTGGTCATTTTTCGTTCTCTACTCACAGGCATAATACAATCAAAGTTACAAGCACTCAATCGTCTCCGTTATCATTAGACATCAAACTTACCCCAATAGTTTCACTTAGAATGGACAAGTCTTTTTCCCATAGCTTGATAGTTGACATAAAGGGAATGGCTCCTTGACGCGTGTGGAAAAGTTGCAAATCCTTCATATTGTCTTCCAACAACTTGAGAATTTCTTCAAAATTAGTTACTATGGGACACGGAAATTTGTTGCATTTGGTGTACATGGTTATGCTAAATTTAATATCTATCCAAAGGGATTTCAATTCGTCTAAATTCTGACAAAAGGAACAAAACATTTTGTAATTTTTTTTCTATTTTGACCAAATAAAATATATTGTTTAGAAAAAATATTATTCTACTATTCTATGCTTACCCAGTTTTGAATTTAGTCATTAACCAATTCAGTCACTTGGCATGATTTTTCAAGCTACAATCAGAACAATATTATTTATTTTATGTTTGCAACTTTGACTGTTTGACGGCAATCATTTTTCAGCAGTGAACATTTGGGCAAAAGCGAATAGCGGGCCCGCATTGATGGGATTCGAACCCATGTCCAAATCGAGCGCTGCATCGTTAGATCACCCCGGTACTTCGATCATTTAAAAACATTGTGTTAGCAAGTCGACCGAAGGTGTAGTAAACAGTACAATGTGGAGGTGCCATTATCTTTTTTTATTTTTATATTGATACAGCATATTGAACGATAAGAATAACAGACGTAGAAGAATAACTGTTAGGACGGTATATGATAAAACCAACCAAGAGAAAAAGTTGCCAACAAAGGAGCCAATAAGAGTTAGATAACCTTTTGTGTCAGTGTGTGATTACTAGTAAGTTGGAGATGGAAAATTTCTAGAAGTGAAACCAAATTTGCACGATGACGCAATACAAATCGTATAGTGCTATGTCAATATTAATTTTTCCATTTTATGTACATTATCAAGGTCAAACAATCCCCTTTTGATAGAAGAATGCACCAACGTGACTTACACTCACTTACGGATTTTTTAAAATTCTTTTTCCCTTAGTTGGTTTTATCATCTACCGTTAGGACCACACCGAATTACAATCCATAAGTAACTCATAAAACGATTGTATGACAAACAGCTCAAGATAACAAGCCCATTCCTATATATATGCTATGTGTAATTTGATTCTAATCTAAACCTTGCATTGTGTTCTTGTTTTGAACCCTGATACTTTGGTTTAGCAAGCCAAAGTATTCAGATAATAAGTAGCTCACTTGAACGCTAATTCACCCAACAGCTAAGCATAACAATGACGAAATTACTAGTCTTTGTAACGGTGCCACTTTTCACAAAAATTACCAAAACTGTCTAATTTTATGTAAGACTTATTCCTCTTAGCTACACGGCTATATATTCATTCATTTCATTTTGGTTAGTGATCACGTGGTCACCTCTTCATTATTTCCCATATTTATACGACATAGTAAACGATCATTGATTTCGATGACTTGATAAGCGTAACAAACGTGGAAGAATAACAAAGTTTCTTGGCTGGTAGACGGCATCCTTGTGACGTCGCCACTGTTCGCAAAGATTGACGAGGCCGCCTGATTTTTTCAGGGTTATCTCCCTTAGCCCAAGGGCTACATATGGTATACGTATACCTTTAGATACCTTTTAATTATCCTGGGTGTATGTTCGAACCCACCCGCCGTAGCGGAAGCCCAGTTATACCGCTGTGCACTCGGACCCTGTTGTTATTAGTCTACATGCCTATAGGCACCTAGTCCAGGATGCACCACGTGGAGGACGAACAGTCAAGAATATCAACATTATTGGAAGTTGAGACTTTATAAGCAATACTTGAATCCTCAGGATCACTAGTATCCCATAAATACACTACATGTATGTCTACACTCATTCGCCAAGCTATATCACTGTGCACTTGGCCTGTGTTGTTTTCGTCCAGCCGTTTAAATGCACCTAGTGTCACGCGGAGATAAAAGTCATTGGAATATTACCATTATGGGAAATCGAAACTACAATGAGTAAGAATCAATGTTAATGCAATGATATCCTTGTGATGCCGCCACTGTTTACAGATCTATCTCCTTTAGCCAAACGACGTACAGCTTAAGACCTTTAAGGTACTCTGTGCACTTGATTATTGTTGTGAAAGTCAAAAATGTGTCACGCGGAAATAAAAGGCAGGAATATTGGCGCTATCGGCAATTGGAACTTTAGTAAGTAAATCAAGGTCAATAATAACCTGCTGGGATGCTAATGATCTTGAGGATTTAGTAATGCTTATAAAGTCTCAATTTCCAATGATGGTGATATTCCTGACTGTTAGTCCTCCACGTGGTGCATCCTGGACTAGGTGCCTCTAGGCATCTAGACTAATAACAGCAGGGTCCGAGTGCACAGCGGTATAACTGGGCTTCCGCTACGGCGGGTGGGTGCGAATATACACCTAGGATACTTAAAAGGTATCTAAATGTATACGTATATCATATGTAGCCCTCGGGGCTAAGGGAGATAACCCTGACAAAAAATCAGGCGGCTTCTTCAATCTTTGCGAACAGTGGCGACGTCACAAGGATTCCGTCTACCAGCCAAGAAACTTTGTTATTCTTCCACGCTTGTCAAGCCATCAAAATTGATCGTTTTACATGTCGTATAAATATGGAAAATAATGAAGAGGTGACCACGTCACCAACCAAAAAAAAATAGGAAATAACCTGCTCAAACATAATTTCGGCCTTGGCACTGTCAACGACACTCGAAATGACGCTCGAATAATTGTACAAATTCATGGCAAAGATGCCTTCCATCTTGAAAGTTTGCGGATTGACGTTGAAACTGATGCCCGTTCGGTCCATCAATTGTTTCCAATGTCTGTATTGACAAAACAAAATTGCATAATTCATTAATTGTCGTCATGGGTGTTGATGATACCGACAATTTGATTATATTCCTGACTGGCACCAAGTTTGTATAGCATCCCCAATTTTATACGAAGAAGTTGTTGGATGCGAATTAAACCGCCGGTCGACGGATCTACGTACTTAACCGGCTAAATAGTTACCTTGACATACCTTTTAAGCATCCTGGATAAATGCTAGCACCCATCCATCTAGCGGAAATCCAGTAAATGCCCAGTTATATTGCTGTGCACTCGGTCCCTGCTGTTATTAGTCTAGATGCCTGTGAGCACATGGAGGAGGAATATTACAATTATTGGAAATTGAGACTTAATAAGCATTAGTCAAATCCTCAGAATCATCAACATTATACAAATTGTTTACCTATCTACATCCTTTTTTAGTTTCAATAGAACCAGCCAGTATTTGATTTAAGAAATACGGTTGTTATTTTATTTTTCCTCAAATACAATAACAAATTACTACCAACCTTTGTAGTAGAACAAAATAACATTCAACCATTTTTACCTATCGCGCATAGCGTCATCTTTCAAGTATTTCATTAAAACCAACGATTCATAAAAATTGTTTAAAGTGTCACCATAATATTGCAAAACAGGTAAAGAATTTGATTCGAAACGGAGCTTGACGTGTTCATCGAACGTCGAAATAAATGCATCAAGTTCGGTCATAAGTTCGTCGATTTGAACATCCTTCCAAAGTATAACAGACCACTCCTGACAAGCGTACTGGTTAAAATTATCAAAAAAATATCTTGTATACAATTGCAGAATAATCGTATCAATCCGGGACTTATTTAATATATAATATTTATTTATAAATTTTAAAACTATTAGTTTATTTGTTTATGGCCTATCTCCATACTTGTTATTTGATTTGGCTGTTTATGATAAACTAATCAGATTACTTGGTGCAATTCAGCCATTTTTAATAATTCATACAGAACAGTAACTAAAATATACTCGATACTTAATAAAGTTATTATTATTATATTATTATTATTATTATTATTATTATTATTATTATTATTATTATTATTATTATTATTATTATTATTATTATTATTATTATTATTATTATTATTATTATTATTATTAGTTATTATTATTATTATTATATTATTATTATTATTATTATTATTATTATTATTATTATTATTATTATTATTATTATTATTATTATTATTATTATTATTATTATTATTATTATTATTATTATTATTATTATTATTATTATTATTACTATTATTGTTCTTCACTTAATTAGTTAAGTAAATTAATTACCTCTTGTTTAGAATAAAGATCATAAATAAATCTGAGGTTTTCCAATTCTATATGAACGTCTTTCAAATTGGAATAATTTGAAATGGGAAAATCGAGTAAATGTTCGGTTTTCAACAAATCCAAACGTTTTTGTTCCAACATGTTCCATTCGAAGACGAAATGATTTAATTTACTCAGGCCGTTTTCCATTTCTTCGGTTTCCGTTCCCGGCCCCGAAGTTTGGTATCTAAAGTACACAACAGTGTATCGTTAATTTCGGTTTAATATACACCGTTAGCCTTATTCAATCAACTTACGTTTCGACAAAGTGATCCACTTTACGCCGAAAGTTTTCAATGTCATCCATAACATCTCTGACAAACACTTCCTTGTAAGGCCCAATGTTTTTGAACAGTTTGTTCGTTCGCTGAATAGTCATAATCCATCGTTGACGCAACTTGATAGGAGTCTTCCAAATATCGGGCGGAAACTTGGAGTAAAAGTGTTTATTTAAAAAAAACAATGTTTATACAGGATATATGTAGCGATATAAGTCAACTAATGTTTTTCTGTTATAAAGGGTCTTTGTTTGTGGTCATTTTAACTATTAAATAGTTTTGGTATGCATTTTTGCTTATTGCCGCATACTCTCCTCTTTTATTCAGAATTGTAACAAGCTAAACTGGATTATTTTGATGGTTGTTTTGTATACACCAATTGTCGCACATTAACCAAACATTTACTTATATTTTACGGCATATCCAATTGTTGCATATTATTGTGCATTTGACACAATCACATCATCTTTTTGTTACGATAGATGGGTGCAAGCATAGAGCTAGAGTACTTAAAAGGTATTTTAAGGTATTCATTGGGCAGCCCAGTCAAAACAAAATGTATTGATCCCGTGTTGATTGTTAACACTTTATCCAACTAATTTTTTACTTTACAAGTATCCATTAACATGACAATAGGATTTTCCATTTTCAAGGTCTTTATTAAGCCATGCTTTATACTAGTTTAACAATGACATACAGACTTGATATACTTAACATATTAGGGAAATAAATCTATCATATACGAGTTCTATTCAGTTTAACAGTGACCTTCATATTACAGGACATTTAAAGTTTTAAAAAATCAATATTTATCATGCAATACTAATGGCTTTTTCTAAACCATTAAAAGCATTGCCAAACAGTACGTAATTACTTGAAACAATACACGACAATAAACCAGAACGAAAGGAACAACAAACATCAACTTACGTCACGTATGCATTGCTAACAAAACCAAACGTTTAATTATTATTAAACATTTAATAATTGTACACAATTTATATCAAATGCGGTAATTTTATTTCTATTTATGTTTACTACTTTACATACTTTATAAGAAATATCTTTTAGCAGTGAACATTTTGCCAGGTATGAGTCAAGACTAGATGATAAAAACATCCAAAGGAAAAAGAATTAAAAAAAATTTTATTGGTCAACCTTCGTGAGTGAGTGTGAGTCACGTTAGTGCATTCTTCTATAAAAAGTGGATTGTTTGACCTCGAAAATGTATATAAAGTAGAAAAATCAATATTGACACAGTACTATACCATTTGTATTGCGTTATCGTGCAATTTTGGTCACATTTTTTGAAACTTTTCCATTCCCAACTGCCGAGTAATCACACACTGACACAAAAGGTTATCTGACTCTTATTGGCTCCTTCGTTCGCAACTTGTTCCCTTGGTTGGTTTTATCATCTACCCTTGCTTGACTCACACTGTACCGCTAACCCACAAAAAAAACTCACATTGTCCGCATATAATCGAATAATTCGCAATCTTTCGTCAATATTCATAATATAGTCGTCCATTTTTTCACAATTTCCTCCTCGTATTTCAAGCATGGCACCCAACAGTGTCTTCAAATCATTTAACGTATTCGGACGTTGTTTTAAAATTTTTCTTTTAGACTAAACAAACAAAAACATAATTTAACAAATATCGTTTCATGCAATTTAGAACTATTGATAATAGAGATATAAATGGCAACGAACCATCAGCAACTTGACAGCAGTCTGATAAAATGTATCGGCCGAATCTTTGAGTTGTCGC
The DNA here is from genome assembly GCA_025895645.1 of Cardicola forsteri. Classification (NCBI taxonomy): domain Eukaryota; kingdom Metazoa; phylum Platyhelminthes; class Trematoda; order Strigeidida; family Aporocotylidae; genus Cardicola; species Cardicola forsteri. Next base: position 29,871 of record JAKXYG010001131.1, on the reverse strand, counting down.
ACGTATATTTGAATCCACTCGTGAAGATTTGACTGCGCGTTTGCATAGAAATTGCTCAACCGCAAAGCAATTGATCCCACATAAATCATTTTATTGGGACCAACGAAGGAAGTTAAACGATCCCATTTCGACTTCAATCGAATAAGACGAAGTTCAAAATCTTTTGTAGTTCGAACTTTTTCATGAAGCCATCTATTCACAGCACCTTCCTAGTGTTAATAATAATAATAATGATAATAATATTAATAATAATAATAACTATAATAATAATAATAATAATAATAATAATAATAGTATTAATAATAATAATAATAATAATAATAATAATAATAATAGTAATAATAATAATAACTATAATAATAATAACAATAATAATAGTATTAATAATAATACAATAATAATAATAATAGTGTTAATAAAAATAATGATAATAATATTAATAATAATAATAATAATAATAATAATAATAATAATAATAATAATAGTAATAATAATAATAACTATAATAATAATAACAATAATAATAGTATTAATAATAATACAATAATAATAATAATAGTGTTAATAATAATAATGATAATAATATTAATAATAATAATAATAATTATTATTATTATCATAACAATAATAGTATTAATATTAATGGTAATAATAATAATAATGATAATAATAATAATAATTATTATTAATAATAATTAAAATTATTATTATTATTATAACATTAATAATAATAACAGTAATAATTAATAGTAATAGTAGTAGTAGTAGTAATAATAGTAATAATAATAATAATAGTAGTAGTAGTAGCAATAATAATAATAATAATAATGATAATAATAATGGTAGTGATTTTATTATTCATAATAACAATATCGATAATAGTAATAGTAATAGCAATAATAATACTAATGATAATAATAATAATAATAATAATAATAATAATAATAATAATTAAAATTATTATTATTATCATAACATTAATAATAATAACAGTGTTAATAATAATAATGATAATAATATTAATAATAATAATAATTATTATTATTATCATAACAATAATAGTATTAATATTAATGGTAATAATAATAATAATAATGATAATAATATTAATAATAATAATAATTATTATTATTATCATAACAATAATAGTATTAATATTAATGGTAATAATAATAATAATAATGATAATAATATTAATAATAATAATAATAATTATTATTATTATCATAACAATAATAGTATTAATATTAATGGTAATAATAATAATAATAATGATAATAATAATAATAATTATTAATAATAATTAAAATTATTATTATTATCATAACATTAATAATAATAACAGTAATAATTAATAGTAATAGTAGTAGTAGTAGTAGTATAATAGTAATAATAATAATAATAGTAGTAGTAGTAATAATAATAATAATAATAATAATGATAATAATAATGGTAGTGATTTTATTATTAATAATAATAATATCGATAATAGTAATAGTAATAGCAATAATAATACTAATGATAATAATAATAATAATAATCAAAATTATTATTATCATAACATTAATAATAATAACAGTAATAATTAATAGTAATAATTGTAGTAGTAGTAGTAGTAGTAATTGTAGTAATAGTAATAATAATAATAATAATAATAATAATAATAATAATAATAATAATAATAATAATAATAATGTTAACGGTAATAGTATAATAATTTATTAATTTATCTCTAGGACGCACTGGTCGACAAAATTGTTTCATAGATTTCAGCATTAAATTTTTGTACAGGATTGAAAATGCTAATCTTACACCCAAATCATTTTTCTGTCTTAAACAGATTTGGAACAGAATAGAAATTTTAAAATTACAAGAATGATCTTGATCTTACCTTGTCTTGAATCCACAATATGGAATATTGATTAAGCCGTTTTAATATTCCGGCTATATTGCTGTTCACCAGTTTGGCATATTGCTGAAATATTGAATATGGTTTTTCCAAGGCATGGCAATGTTCCAATTCGTCAAAATAACTGAACACCATCGTTTGATTTTCAGTTGTCACAACAGGCGTACATGTTTCACAAGTGCCATTTTTCCAACGTATGAAAAACCGACAGCTGATGTATGACATTGAGTGGGATATTTTTATAAAAAATTATTAAATAAATTCTATTTTTGTAATTATTTTTATTATTATTTATTAATAACAATACTATTATTATTATTATTATTATAGTAATGGCAATAATAATAATATTAATAATAATAGTATTAATAATAACAATAATAATAATCATAATAGTAATAATAATAATAATAATAATAATAATAATAATAATAATAATAATATTAGCAATAATAATAGTAGTAATAATAATAGTTTCACAAGTACCATTTTTCCAACATTGGGTGGAATATTTTTATAAAAAATTATTAAATATATTCAATTTTTGTGATCATGATTATGATTATTATTTATTATTAATAACATTATTATTATTATTATTATTATTGTTATTACTTGTGCATATTTTATACATTATTGTAGATAACATAAAGGCCTAAATAGTTTAATTTCCGTTTCGATTATTGCCTCACCTTTTTCAAAAATATTAACATAATTTAATTGATAAAAAATACCACATTTAGCACAAACCTGTCCAAACAATCACGCATCGAATTTACCAGCCACTTGTACAAATCTGCTGCAGGTGGCTGAATCGTTATGTCCGAACTAAGAAGCAACACATCAATATGAAATATGGCTTTCTTGCCACCAATAGTATTGACAAAAGCCCACATATTGTGAAGAACCATCTGAAAAATTTGTTCATTATATTCAGTTAAAGATTTACCAAATAATAAACATTTGATGATTATATTACTTAAATTGTCACTAGTAATATATACTACATAATTAATATTGTTGATTTGAGATTTCTATAAAGTATTAAAAATAAATAAATAAATATAATTTTCTTTTCATACCTCTATATGGTGTATAAACCAGAAATGTAGTGAACAGGGTCATAAATGGGTTTTTATTTCAACTAGTGGCATCCAAGATACTTAAAACGTTTATATATATATATATATATATATAATATGTAAGAGAGGCAACACTAATAAAAATCAGGTGACTTCGTCAATTTTGACAAAAAACGTTTTCAATCTTCTGCGCCACTATCATCATTGTCACAAAGAAATAGTAATTTAAAAAATACCTTTTTCAATGCATTAACTATGATACATTCGAATGTACGGTAGACAGGAATTAATTTTTGATGCTGGCGTGTAGTCGTTCCATAGAGACAGTCTTCTAACGTTTTCAACGATTTTTGAGCCAATTTGTTTGCACTTTCAGCCATAAGTTGCATTGCATTATTGCGCAATTTTTCAATATTTTCCAAATATTCCTTTATTTAATAATGGTAATAATTAATTATTTTTTTAATGAAGTTGTGATCACAGACATAATATATATATATATATATATATATATATATATATATATATCAAATTGTCATACCTTGACCGAAATCAAAACTTCGGAATTTTCAAACATGTTAATTTGACTTATCATGTCATAGATTTGACCTTGAACGGCCCAGCATTTTTTGATTTCGTCCAACTTGTATTCGATGTTGTCGAAACTCTACACCCACACACGAACAAACAAACAAACACACAATTGTCGGACTAACAGGATGCGATTATGTAGAAGCAATACAAGGTTTTATCAATCAAAAAAGGATTAAAAAATAGGTATTACATTTTAACAAATTATTTTCGATATATACTACTTGTAATAATAATAATATTATTATTAAAAATAATAATAATAATAATAAAAATAGTAATAATAACAGTAATAATAACAATAATAATAATAACAATCACAATATTAGTAATAAAAATACTAATAATTATTATAATAGTCATAATTATAATAATAATAATCATGAAAATAATAATAATAATAATAATAATAATAATAATAATAATAATAATAATAATAATAATTATTATTATTATACTAATTATAATGATAATTATATACAGTCATTTCATTATAAGAAAATTAAATCTAAACGAATTTGTTTTGTCTAATTGTTTTTTCGCAAATATATATATATATAATGTCAAGTACTTAATATTTCATTTCTACATACTTAGAAATATTTATTTAAAAAGGCTGAGTCGGCCAAAATGGCATATTTTAAAAGCTACTTCTATATAAACGTAGATGATAGGTTGAAGTTACATAATTTTTATATTAATTAGCCTATTATAAATAAACAATAACTAATCCTTAAAATTATAAGTGTATTAAATCTAAATTATTTTATTATGTCGAATTGTTTTTTTGTAAAAATAAATATTGAAAATTAAAAATAATGTCAAGTACTTAATAGTTCCTTTATATATACTTAGAAATATTTATTTAACAAGGCTAAATCGGTCAAAATGGCATATTTTAAAAGCTACTTCTATATAAAGGTGAATAATAACTTGAAGTTACATAACTTTTGTAATAATTAGCCTGTTATTATTTTGTGTGCTTAATTTCATTAAAAATGAACGATAACTGATCCTTAAAATTGATGTTAAATTCAAATTATAAATCTGTCCTGATTGTGATGTCATAACAATTATCAAAATAAACGTTTAATTATTCTAATCTATAAAAATAACTTTAAAAAAATTTTAAATAAAAATGTTAAAACAAATCGAATAATTTATTATTTACGTTTAACCTTGAGATTCCGCTCATTCACTAATTTTGCTTTCTGTTTGCATTGTTTTCGAAATAAACAATAGTGATTAAAAAAAGCGTTCATCCTACCGAAAATGAATATCGTGTTATCAAACAATTAAAAACTAAAGGATTTTCGCCCAAAAGAATTAGAGAATTTATTCAGGGTTAACCTTTCAACAATTTATCAGATTATTAATGGTCAAAAACCACGAAATTATGATAATGTTGGAAGAAAACGTGCAGCGGCTACTACGGATGATCAAAAAATTGTTATAGAGTTAAAAAAATATATAATAAACCTATTTCAGAAACCAAAAGAAATAGTTTAAACAATTTTACTTATTCCACAATAAGAAACAGAGCAATCGAATCCGGATTAACGCTTCAATTACCAAAGGTTAAGTCATTTATTACAAACAAAAAACAAAAGGATTATAGATTAGCCTTTTTTAAACTATAGAGTGAACGACATCTTTGTTATTGGCGTTCCGTATACTTTGCTAATGAAACAATGATTTGGGACGAACATTTGGCTTTAAAAACAAACTGTTGTGTAGGTCAAGTTTTCAAAAACATTTACTCCCGCTTGTTAGAAAGAAAACCCACCCTCGACAAGTGATGTGTTGGTTTGGTATTAAGTATAATCAACTTATCAAATGGAGAATTATATCTGGTACCTTAAATAGTGAAAAATTTGTTTCAGTTATGAAGGATGTTTTTCATTATGAAATGCAACACAGTTACACGGAGGTTATAACTGTTTTTCAGGACATTGCTCCATGTCATACGTCCAAAAAGGTAACGTCATTTATCTGAGTTCACTATATTTGCTTTATATTTACATTTAGACAGTAGAGGAGCTAAAATCGAAAAAGCTTTCTTTCATTCAATTACCACCTAACAGCCCAGATGTTATTGAAAATTTTTCAGTATGCTAAAGCGCAACATCAATAATCATACTGAATTTAAGGATTTATGTGAACGCATTCGGTTTGTTGTTCAATATGAAATGAAACAAAAATATATCAACACTCTCACCGACAGCATCCCAAAACGCCTGGATCAGGTTATTCAAAAGAAAGGCGATCACATAGATTATTGAATTTTTCGAACTTTGTAATACCTCTAATCATTTGGTAATTGAAAAAATTAAATGTGATCTATTTTTTGTTAATTGTTGATGCTATAAATCTTGTTAATCATTTTGCTCCAGTTAAGATTTTGTACCAGTTTATATTTTATACATTTTTTTACTTACAATATATGTGTATATATAACTATAGTTTTTTTCAATTATTATATTGTATATTTTATAATTAAAGTGACGTTTCTTTTCTATGCTATGTAGTTGCTAAAATGGTTTTAGTTAAATAATCACTTTTTTGCAGTAATTGTTGTGAGAGTTTAAATAATAATAATAATAATAATAATAATAATAATAATAATAATAATAATAATAATAACAATAACAATAACAATGTTTATAATAGTAATAATAGTAATAATAATAATCATCATAATCATAATGATAATAATAATAATAGTAGTAATAATGATAATAGCAATAATAGTAATAATTGAAGTAATGATAATATTAATAATTATTTTAGTAATTACTATAGTGATAATAATAATAATAGTTATGGTAGTAATAATTATAATTTTGATTGTAATATTAAAAATAGTAGTAATTATATTTAATGGCTACAATGCTTTACGGAATGGAAAACATTGACCCTTGATTAAAGAGAGAGAAAAAATGAACTATTAGCCTATTACAATTCAATTATGACAAAAAGAGCATTGCAAATGGCATAATACAAAGAAACAATAGAAAAAAAGCACAAACTTGAATGCAACTGTCGAAATATTTGTCAATAGCCAGCGTGTCCCAATTGAGATTGAAGACGCCGCGATCCATTGTGTCGAGTAGATGTTTGAAATCTGAACTCAACAAGTGAAACTGTCATTCAAAGTAAAATGCATAAAAAATTGTATAGCGTAGAGAGGATATGGATATAAACTAATCTAGCCCGTCTCAAACATGGATGCCAATGATCTTGAGGAATAATTCTTGTAAAATCTCAACTGGTTTACTCCCACATGATGGAGAACTTCTACTTCGTCAACGGGTTCTAGTATACACTCAATATACTTGAAAGGTATTCCGGGGTATTTGTTTACTATATATGGCTGTGTAGGCCTGTAAATACATCAACCGGAGTCAACCCTCAATTTATCCAGAGAAGATCGCTTCATCAATTCCTGTGAACACTGGCGTTGTCACAAGAAAGCGGTCTTTTAACCAAAAAAAACTTTATTTGTCCCTCCCCAAGTGCAATTTATTGTTGTTATATTGTTGTTATTTATTTTAATAATACTTGTGTTGGATTGTTATTTCCGCCACTAAATGGGGGACACTCAGTAAGTTTAATGATGATGGTGTCAGCAATTGTTGAAAAATGTTTGTCAAGAAAAAGCATTTGAAATTGACAAATTGGCAACACACTTACTTTGATTAAATTCACTTGAGCCTGAACACGATCATAACGATCCAAAAGGTTTTGCAATTTCAACACAATCGTTTGATAATGATGAGTCTGGATAAAATCAGTTGTAAAAAGTGGAGTCGTGTGTATAGACAATTCAACGTACAACAACAGGAGTACATTTATAACTATCTATTTTGTTTTAGCATGGGGCAACAGTAACAGTAAAAATAACAGCATGGTTCCGTAATTCAACATTAATTATATTAATCATCATTATAATTACTATTAATATTATTATTACTAATATTATTATTATTTTTTTATTATTCATAATATTATCATTATTATTATCATTACTAATATTATTATTACTATTATTACTATTATTATTATTTTTATTATGGTTATTCATGTGATTATTATTATTACTATTACTATTATTATTATTATTATTACTAATACTGTCATTATTATTATTTTTTAATTATGATATTCATATAATAATAATAATTATTATTATTCATATAATAATAATTATTGTTATTGTTATTGTTATTATTATTATTATTATTATTATATTATTATTATTATTATTATTATTATTATTATTATTATTATTATTATTATTCTTATTATTGTATTTATTTTAAAACCCTTTTTATTCTAAAAGCCCAAAATTGTTTCATTGCATTTTTAGCTTTGAATATCAAAGCTTGAAATTTGTATTCGAATTGTTCCAAACTCAGTCATCGGAATCATGTTGCTTTTATTTTTTTGACATAATTCAATGAAATAATGTCCTCTTGTATTGCTTCCTCAGAGGCCAGGTCGCTAACTTTGCGCTCAAATTCTCTTCTTTTTTCAACCAAATTGGGGACTGTCCACAGTGTATTAGTTGTGTTAAACTTTAAAAAATATCCTTAGACAATTCATTATATTTATTTACGGGATAGTAACAACAAGAACATTTAACAGCAGAGCCGCCAATTTATTGATTATAAATTTCCCAAATAATTCCATTCTATTGTTTACGGTAATTATTTCAAGGTCTTAATTGTCATGATATCATGTTACCAACATTTTGCTATCAGATTAACATTTGCATTTCTAATAATTCAAGTGTTTTACGGATAAACAACATGCTCTTGGCAAAGCCAAACGTGGGTCAGCGCATTGAGTGGGTCGAGTTGAGCTCTATATTTCTGGACCATTCCCAGAACATGGAACAGCAACCGAGTGCACAGCGGTGTGACTGGGTTTTAGCTTTGCTGCAATATTCAAAATTCATTCATTCATAGTGACGCAGTCACTTCTTCATTATTTCTACATTCGGACAGTATATTAAACAATGGTTTGATAAACATAGCAAACGTAAAAGAATAACACAATATTTCTAGATGATGATAATCATCATTATCATGGGGGGCAAATCCTAAATTTAATAACCGGTGATGTATAGAAGGTCACTTGTTTTTTTTTAAAGTAGAAGTAAACATGTTGGATGCTGCATCTGCTTGTTTGTTCACGTGGTTTCTTTGATTAGTTGTATATTTGTACAGTGAATCAAATTATCGCAACAAACGTAAAAGGGTTACCGGTACATTATCGCGGTAATATTCACAAAGCAGGAAGTAGCGTCGCGAGTCACATTCTGCCTTGTTTGAGCTCTGAGAATGGTGTTTTTTAATTTGGTCATCAGTATCTGCCCTTTAATTGATTTTGAGATAGTTTCGACCGCGAGTATATAGACCAGTTAGCCGCTGCCAACCATCCTGGTGAAGACGAGCAATTTTTAAACCACACTTTTCTAGGCCCTTCTCCGAGTGGAGTGCTGTCCCTAAATAGGGCTGCTTGGTGATAATACTCAGGGTGACACCGTGATAACCGTTGTCGCCTTCTTGTCAACGCGTTAACGACCTTAACGCCTGAGATTAGATGATAAATTGATTGCAAGACAGTTATTTTTATTAGCCTAAAGGCTACACATGTTATACCTTTTTAAGTACCTTGGGTGTATGCCTGCACCTACACACTAAGGCAAAAACCCAGTTACACCGTCTAGATGCCTATAGGCACTTTGAGACTTTACAAACATTACTCAAATCTTCAAACTCGTTAGCTTCCAAACCATTGTTAGGAAACAAGCAAGTAGCCCACTGACAAGAGCTCCGTGCTACTCTCATACTTCTCTTCTATATTCTATTAATCACGTTATTTTAAACAATTATTAATTAAAATTATTTCTTTTGTTGAACAAAAAACTTACAAGTATTTAAAAACCGTTAAAAAGTCAACTTTCTAGTTTACATTTAAAGGTAAAATACTTAAACGAACCAAATGTTTACCTTAAGTGTCACAAGGCGAATAACTTCTGGCATATGCAGTCCTAGCTGTTCGATTCGTGCAGCGTCAGAAACAAAACCCCACAACTTTGAATCAAAATTGACTTTGTACATTGGCAAAATGACTGGATACGTAAAAAATCAATACAAATTAAATGTGTAATTGGTTAATTATGAATCAATGAAAATAGAGTTAATCATAAACCAATAAAAATTAAGTTAATATATACTTACTCTTTTGCAATCCTGTATTAACGTTAATATTTAACATTTTAATGACTTCTTCAGACGGATAATGGGTCTGATTTATTGGATCCAACTTTGATGGAGTTGCCAGTATTGTACCTGTGTCACCTTTAGATCCTGCCCACCATGTGGGTGGTGGAAATACGGTTAGCGATATCTGATTATTAAAGAATAAAATAATTTGAAAAAAATTTATCAAGCTCCTTAATTCTAATTGTCAAGGATTCAAATACCTTTATAATACTAATAATCCATTTACAACGATTAGATACTGATAATTCGGGCAATGCTTATAAAGTCTTACAAAGTCAAAACAGTCCTACCTCGACGTGGTACATCCTCGACTAGGTATCTGTAGGCATATAGACTAATAACAACAGGAACCGAATGCACGTTGGCATAACTGATATCCAGATATCCACTCAATGAATGGGTGTGTTACTTTCAAAAGATTTTCTCAATTTCTATATACTTGTGATACACGCATCTGCACTAACATAAATTAGTGGTATAACTAGGCTTCCTTTCCTGTAGATAGATGCAAAGTTCTTAAAAGGTACCTTAAGTTAGGCATTGAGTTAAAAGAGATAACCCTGGCCAAAGATCAGGCGGTCTTGTCAAGTTTTGCGAACATTAGTGCCGTCACAAGGATGCCGCCTATAAGCTAAAACTGTGTTTATCAAGCTTATCAACGTCGGTAAATTAATCATGTAATATAATAACAATAATAATAATAATAATAATAATAATAATAATAATATTAATAATAATAATAATAATAAAATAATAATAATAAAAATATTAATAATAATAACAATAATAACAATAATAATGATAATAATAATAAATATATTAATAATAATGATAATAATAATAACAATAATAATAACAATAATAATAATAATAATAATAATAATAATAATAAAATAATAATAATAATAACAATAGTAATAATAATAATAATGATAATAATAATGATAATAATGGTAATAGTAATAATAATAATAGTAATAATAATAATACAATAAAAATAATAATAATAATTATTATTATATCAATAATAATAATAATGCTAATAATAATAATAATGATAATAATAATAATAATAATAATAACAATAATAATAGTAATAATAATAATAATAATAACAATAATAATAGTAATAATAATAATACAATAATAATAATAATAAAATAATAAAAGTATTAATAATAATAATAAAATAATAATAATAATAATAGTAATAATAATAACAACAATCGTAATAATAATAATGTTAATAATAATAACAACAATAATAATAATAATAATAATAGTAATAATAATAATATTAATAATAATAATAATATTTATTAAAAACTTGCTTGTTTATCTTGAAAATATTTAATAAGAATTGGCTGACCCAAACGCATGGTGACAGTTGATACAATGTCGTTTTCCCATTGCTTGTGACTGTCAATTTCGTATTTGCGCAAATTTTCCATAAGAAGTAGGTAGCGCGACTTGACCACTTTGCCATCTTCTTCATTTTCCAACATTTCCGGTTCGGATTGTGCGAAACGACTAATCATAAACTTGACAATCGATTTTGTCAAACGAAGCCAGTAGATTTTGCCCGACAAATGGGGCGTATAACGCGGCACGGTTGGATTCAATTTAAATTCGTTAAACTTGAGATTGATTTTTTTTAACTAAAACAAAAAGTTAAATTAGTAAATTTTTGTTTTCCGACAAAAATACTGGTACCAGGAAAGTCAAAGAGGAAAGGAAAGGCTAGAGGGATTGATTAAAGTGTTATATATCAGAACACTTACAATGGCTTGACAAGCGTAGACAAACGTGGAAAAATGACAAAGTTTCTTGGCTGGTAGACGGCATCCTTGTGACGTCGCCACTGTTCGCAAGGTAACGAGGCCGCCTGATTTTTTGTCAGGGTTATCTCCCTTAGCCCAAGGGCTACATATAGTATATGTATACATTTAGATACTTTAAGTATCCTGGGTGTATGTTTCGCACCCGCTGTAGCGGAAGTCAGTTATACCGCTGTGCACTCGGACCCCTGTATTTATTAGTCTAGATGCTAGGGAGCACCCCATCAGGATGCACCACGTGGAGGACTAACAGTCAGGAATATTACCATTATTAGAAATTGAAACTTTATAAGTCTTACGCAAATCCTCACTCCATTTTTACATTTGTTATTGCATGTCAAGTAGCAAAACTGTATTTTATAAAAATTAAGTTTGAATATACAATTTTGCATAATAAGACAAAACATTTATGAACATATTCAAATTGAAAGATTATTTGTCCAAATATATTGAAACACCCAAGCCAAGTAGGTGCAACACAAGCAACCACATTTATTTTGGGGCACCTAGTCCAGGATTTCGCGGAAGATAAACAGTCAGGAATATCGCCATCATTGTAATTAATCATAAAGTTTTTAGTAACCCCATTTTGCATCTATCAATGCATATCGAGTAGTAAAACCGTAGTTTACAAAAATTAAGTAAATAAGTAATGAAACAAAACAGTTATGAACATATTTAAATTGGAATTATTTGTCAACCCAATTTCTTTACGTTAATTTATATTAAATAAAACTGTATCAACATTTTAGCCAAAAGTATATTGAAACACCCAAACCCAAGTAGGTGCAAACACAAACAACCACTATTTACTATTCCATTTTTTGTAGCAAATTGTACGAAAAATCAATTAACGCATTAAATGTGGTACGTTTTGCATATTTATTAATATTTGACATTATCTCTTATGTTGATAATTTTACTCCGTATTAAACAAACTGTCAGTTAAGTGATAATTTATCCAAATATTTTAATAATAGCCACATTGATAAAATTATAATTGTATTTTAATTGTTGTTGGTTATATATTACATATTATATAATTGAACCAACATTATACTTTAATTATATTGACGTTAAACTAGTTCAATTAATTAGCCACATTCCTGGAAGTACTTTTTGACGGCGTTGAAGAACTCGTCCAAATTCCTTTATTTAGAACGCGTTATTAAAAAACCAGTTGTATTGTACAAGGGTTCATGAACAAACCTTGGTCTTTTTTATAATATCATGTGTTTACATGCATTTTAGTTAAAAATATAATTCTGTAATTTTATCAATATATTTGCATCTAGTACTAGCATTAAAATAAAGTGCATTAATTATTAAATTTACGATGTGAAAATTTGTAAATATCACACCACTGAAGTGCTTTGTGTACCAAGTATTTATCAATACTTTTATCATTATAAACTGCAGTTGTAAAACCTACTCAATTCAAGACAAAATTGTGTATAAATATACATTCAGTCACATTTGTTAGTAAATGTAAAAGTGCTCAAAATACCATTATGCAAGTAAGTATTGCTCAATTGTATCTCATTGCATCATTATGTAATATTTTGTGTTTTTTTAATAATTCTTGTTCTGAATGTGATACAATAGACATTTTAAGCAAGTAATCATTTTAGTAAAGCCATGCCTATCCAGTTCAAGTTAAGCCTCGTACCGCTAGATAGTGTACACGTTTTATTAGAATGTAATTTTAAAGAGAAAACTCTTGCGCGTAGGCAAACAAAAATGAGCATTTTATTAAAAATAGTACACCACGAAAGTGTTTTGTGTACAAAGTTTTTGTCAGTACTTTTATTATTGTAAATTGCAGTTGTAAAACCTACTGAATTCAACACAAAATGGTGTATAAATACACTTTCAGGCACGTTTGTTAGTAAACGCTAAACTGCTCAAATACCGTTATGCAAGTAAGAGAGTATTGTTCAATTGTATCGCATTGCATCAGCCGTATTCTATTGTGTTTTTCTTACAATTATTATTGTTTTAAATATATTCTACAACAGGCATTGTTAAGCAACTGGTCGTTTAAATATAGCCCAACGGGAATGTGCTGTTGTGCTAGATAGTTTCATTAAGATGTCATTTTTAAAGAGAAAACGTTTACGCGTAGTTGAGCACAAATATTACATTTTATGTCCATTAAGAGATCTAACCGACATGCGACATTTAGTGTTAAATAAATTAAGTGCAGAGGTTAGGATGAAAGAATTATCTATATGTGGATTAGTTTGGGTAATAGTTGACATGTAAGAATTAACAAATACAATTATTTACGGTACGAACAGCTATTTCTGCTGGTTTGTAGCGTTGCGATTTGTGGATACGTCCATTGTAAAACAACAAACAGACAAACACCATTTACAACGTCAGCGGTAACAAATGCCATTACCACGGAAGTCACATGTACAACGACACAAACACCATTAAGATCACCAAGGTCAATTACAAATTATGCTACTGCTGAATCCGTTTACACAACTGGAAGTTTGGTATCGTCAACCGGTTTATCTACAATTTGCAATAAGTACAAAGAGTTTCTCAACCAAATTATTCGTCAAACTGACATATTTGTGTCTAACAAACTTCGTGGTAAGATATGTTTGTTACTTTAAATGTTTTACAAGAAACATCTTTTAACAGTGGACATTTTAGTGAAGCCAAACGTGGGCCCGCATTTTGGTGCCGAGGTCCAAATTCAAGCGCTGTACCGCTAGACCACCCCGGCACAAATTGCATGGATTTATGTTAATTATTAGTTAACATTAATAGTGTTTATTTGTATATATCTTTGCATCGGGGATAAACATCCGCCACTTGTGATTATCGCCCAGGGTAGTCCAAATTATTAAAAGTCTACAAAAAAAAACTTTTAGAACGTGCACTTGATGAAGGACACTTGAGGTGTGTTGACTATAAATGTTAATTACATCCCGAATTAAACCCCTCTAATGATATTTATTAATTACAAACGGAGCCATAGCGTAAATAAAAGGATTGAGTTTATGTACTGCAGTGTCCGTCCAAATTTTCTGTTGAAATTATTTTATCAAAATTTTGATCTTTCTATTTAATTTTTTATAGTGAATTTTATTATTTTTTTTAGAAAAAATTGAAAATGAGACGTCGGAACCATTATTTCCAAAATATTTATGCGAATGTTCAAAAGAATATTATGGTAGATTGGCGTTATTGAATTATTTAAATCACTGGGTTAAACCGGAATACAATAATTGTACACCATCCGTAGAAGAAATTAAAAAGAATATAGATAGATTTGCTAAAAGCAATAAACCATGTGTAAATAATTAAAAATAATTGACTCCCATATTTTATATTGCACTTTTAAAATCATACTAATATTTTGATAAAAATTAATGAAATAAATTTGATTCAAATGAAGTTGTTTCCCAATTTTGGAACTTATTACACTGGCCAAGCCAAATAAAGACATAAATTTAAATTTATATTTTAGTAACTTATTGTATTGTTTATATTTAAAATATGCAAAATGTAGAATTTCGCTTTACACAATACTTAAGATTTTAAATCTCTATTTGATTATACCTAAAAGATTGAGTCACGTTGGGAGATACATTTGGTTATAAGGAATACGTTCAAATGCACATTTTCTACATTAGTATTAAATTATTGATGAGTACGTGAACGTTGTAAAATAATAACATTTACAGAAGCAAGTATAAACTACAATAATTCATTAACTAAATGGCTATTACAAGCAGATTTTAGTTGTCCTTAACGAAGTTTTATAACTTGAAAAGAATATCAATAATGAAACTAATTTTTGGGATGCTAATAGTCCTAAGAATTTGAGTATCAATTTCCAATGGCGGTTATATTCTTGATTGTTTGTCCTCCATGTGATATATCCTAGACTAGGTACAGCGGTAGAACTGGGTTTATGCGATGAGCAAATGGATGCAAGAATAAACCCAAGGTAGTTAAAAGGTATCTTAAAGTATATAGATACCATATGTAGACCTTGGAAACAACCGTGTTGTTACAATGACGCTGTCTACTAGTCAAGTAACTTTGTTATTCGTCTACATTTATTACGCTTAATTGTTTAATATGCTGTACAAATATAAAAATAATGATGAAGTGACTATGATACCAATCACAATGAATTAACTACTTAATATAATAGTAGTAGTAGTAGTCGGTAGTATAAAACAAATAAACACATAAGAAAAAGAAACAAAAATAGATGAAATCAATTGTAAGTAGAAAACCAACAGAAAAAAATATTGCTCAATGTAAAAAATAGAAAACGGTAAACAAAAGTAGTGATCTCATATTGAAAGTAAAACTTAATAATAATAATAATAATAATAATAATAATAATAATAATAATAATAATAATCTTAATCATTTTATCAATAACAATAGTAGTGTTAGTAGCAGTATTAGTGGTAATAGTAGTAATGGTAGTAGTAGTAATAATAATAGTAGGAGTAGCAGTAATACTAGAAGTAATAATATGAATACTAATAATAATAATAACAATATTGTACATCAGTATTAGAAATAGATATATGTTTTGGATAAAAAAAATATTAATCTTAATAATATAAAAAATATAATTTAAACTAATTTTTAAAACATTTTTATATGCGTAAAAATTTATGTTTTCAAACACAAAATGAACACATTATTATTATTCCGAACCACTATTGTGGTTAAATTTAAATTTAAATTAAGTTTTATAATTAACAGTAATTTAAAACAAGTTTGAATAGATGTACTGACATTGAGTAAAATGCAAGTGCTTAAAAGTATCTGAATAATAGTCAACATTGGTTTTAAGAAACATGATGATTTGAGTAATGCGCTGATAAAGTTTTATTTTTCAATATAACGTTTTACTAAAAATGCTTCTTTTATGATAGAAAAAATACGTTGTTTCTGGACTGGCACTAACACACAAGGAACGCCATTGATAATAATTGTTTTAAAATTGTTGTAGGCGGAAATGAGAATAGGAACAGTTGTTTTTTATAAAATGCTCCCCAAATTGTGTGCCGTTATGGTTACAATAAAGTAATGCACTTTTTAAATATTGAAGATTAATTGTGATGCTATCAATACTGATAAATTATGTGAACCAAAAACTTCAATTAAGTGCAAACTTTACTTATAATTGGGTAATTAATTAAATAATAGAAATATTAAAATTTAACATAGTAAATAATTTACAAAAAATAGCAAAGGCTTTTAACAAATTTGTATAATTTAATGTGTGAATTTTTAAATATAATTAGTACATGATATATTACTAAATTAAATGTAAAAAAGGTTTTTTTAATTACAAAAAAGTAAAATACGGTTAAATATTGTAGTATATTAATAGTATTTATTCACTATTTACCATGCATTAAAATTATTGAATTAATGGTTTCTAAAATAACAGAATTTTCCAAATCTGCAATTATGACTACTGATAATGGGAAAAGTAGTCAAATTATAAAAAACATTTTTGTTAGAGTTATTTCTCTTAGCCCAAGGGCTACATTTGGTATATGTATACTTTAAGATACCTTTTAAATATCCTGGAAGTATATTTGCATTCACCTGCCGTAGCGGAACTACAGGATATATTACTAAATTACAGTCGGCAACGTATGTCATTCCAATTAATTTTTTTATAATATTTTTGTTTGTAAAACAAAATAAATGTATATTTTTAAAATAACAAAATTTTTTACACATTATAAAAATTTGATTGATGCGTTACATTTTTCAATAAATATATAACCTTGATACATACGCTGGTAATGCGATGCCTAAACTTTAACTTTTTCTAGTTAGAATTTATTAAATATAAAAATATGTAATTTATTTACAAAAATAATTATTAGAAATATTTTTTAATTTTATATTCTTTTTATTTTTAAAAATAATAATTTTAAAAATAAAATAACTGCTCATACATATATTTACAAATTTGCATTGTATTTTTAAATAGTTAATAATTAATTTATTTTAAAAGTGGTATTGTGCTTTATTGCTAAAACGAATGTTATTGTGTATTATACTAAAAAATTTTTTTCCGAATAATATTAAATATATATATATATATATTAGTAAAGTTTTATTTAAGGTACTTATTAATAAGTGTTAGATATGTCTAAAATAAGTAACAAGTGCTACAAATACATCAATATCATATTAGGTCAACATTGGATTCACTTATGTCACTATCTGTAAATGCAGCAATGTTTTTTATACAATTAAAACACATCATAGTATTTTAATAGTATTTATTCACTATTCATTGTGCATTAGAAAAATTGAATAAATGATTCTCAAAATAACAAAATTTTCCTAATGACGTAGATTATAAAACTCACCAAATAGGTGAAATAAACCAAAAAGAAACCGAGAAAAGTTATTTAATGTAAGGAATAAAATTTGGTAGGTGTGTAATTACAAGTATCTTATCGAATGAAATAGGGGATATCATGTTAGCAAATAAAATATGTGCAATTATTACTACTGATAATGGGAAAAAGTAATCTAAAAGTGTAAAAATATTTTTCTCCATAATAAAATGGGGCTAATTTTTTTAAAAATAACATAATAAACAGTAAATTAATACACTTTTGTAAGTAAGTGTAATGTTATAATATTTTAAAATATTTTTTTTTAATACTTTAACACAGCATATTTATTGATAGCATTGTGTTGGCTACGTATAAACTGACGTAAATTTAATGATATAATTGCTATATAATTGGCAGTTAATCTGAATTTGTTAAAAACGTAATAGCACCTCTATTTACATATACAATATTCGAAATTTACACTATTTATTCTTAAACGGAATGAGGAACACGAAATGTTTTAAACTCTGATATTTATTTATGGAGTCATCATTTTGCACCAAAATAAATGTATCTAAATTGTTTCCCGTATCAAAACTGTTTTAAGTTTTAAAACATTAGAATTTTATGTACATAATTAGTGACAGCATTGTTGGGGCTTGTGGTTTATCTATGCCCAATATTAACTGACACTAAAATTGTAGTTTTTGTAAATTATATTGTTTTATGTCGCAAGTTAATAAGTTTTATTAGGGATAATTTTTTCTACTACTATTAGAACCTAATATTTTTAATACGTAGGTTATACATATATTTTTAATCATATTTTGCTACCAAAAATCTTTGATCATTACAATACTTCTTATTCTTTATTTATTATTAAACCGAACTAGAAATAACTGCCAAATATTGTAATACTAGCAACAGTTTTGTACCTTAAACTCAAACAAACAACCCTAATTCCTATTTGAAATGAAATCACTCTGCTGTCAAAACATTCATTAATGTATTGTGTATGCATACTGCCATAACATAGTTAACGAAATAACATTCTACAATTTACACTAAATTGAAGTCACATTATACGTACTACAGAGGATTAACAATGGTACATTTTACTCTTTATACATGTTGCTCTTTGTTAAAAAATAACAACGGAAAGTGTGTACAAATATAAGAGAAAAAGATGCCCCAGAAAAATAAGTAAAAATTGTACAAGATATGTCCGATGATATTCATGACGCCGTCAAAAAAATGTAAGAAATATTAATTTGATGTCCATTATGCTGAGAATTTTATTAAGTTGATTTTTTAATAATAGTGATGTTCCCAACTTTTACCTCCTCCACATGACACATTCTGCATTAGGTGTATCTAACATGTCATGGCCTTAGTATACAGAGGTATAACTGGGCTTCCGTGTAACGAATAGATGCAAGCGTACACCTAAGGTGCACAATAAATATATTAAATTATAAAAATGTTATATGCATCTGGGAACTAAGAAAGATAACTCTTTTCAAACAGTGGTGCTGTTACAAGGACGCTCTTATTCCTTTTTTGGGCATATATATACTAGGTGTCGCCTTTGGGCTAAGAGAGATAACCTTGACAAAAAATCGGGTGACTTCATCATTTTTGTAAACAGCAGCGTCGTCGCTAAGATGTCGCCTATTTGATACATTTATTAAAACAACCAGCCAATTACTTAATAAGCGTTACAAATATAAATAAACAATGAAGAGGTGATAATGAATGAATAATCGAAAATAATGTCTAATTAATAATTACAACTGTGTCGGGGTGGTCTAGCGGTACAACGTTCGACTCAAACCTGATCGGCCATTAAGGTTCGAATCCCGCCACCGACGGTTGGCTTCGCCACAGAAAGCAAAAAATGCAACTTGCCTCGGCTCCATAACTACGCAACACATCGCGAAATTTGTCTTGAAGCAAATTGCGAATAACAGGTCGAGCTTTGACTGACTTGAATTTTTCCAGAAGATTGAACGCCGACTTGGCGCCCTTGATGTAGGCGAAATAGTCCTTGATAAAACTTCGCGATCGCGAATCGATTGTCGAAACGCGGTAGTCAAATTCGGTTTTGAAACGATGCCACATTTTGTCATTTTCTTTTAGAAATATTGTAGGAGTTTCCTTGAGCCAAACAAAATTAAAAAATGGGTGTTGTAAGTAACAACAATTATTTTATTCTTGCTACAGTGCTGTTAAAATTACAAAAGTCTCAAAACCGTTACAAAGGTAAACATGAGTCTCATTTTGAACACCGCTTTATAAACGTTGTTGTGCGGTGCTCAAGTGATGGAGCACTGAACTGGAACTTGGATAAGCACCGGGTTCGAGTATCACCGACAATACCAGCCTTTGTTTGGTTTCTCTAAAACGTTTACTTACTAAAACATGTTTATTGTAAAGCATTCGAACGGTAAGAATTAATAAAATAAAATGCCTTTTTTTACGAAAACTGAGTGACGGTCAAGCGAATCTGGGTTCAATTTCTACTACCAGCATCGTATGGCTTTGATAAATATCCACTGCTGGAGAAATTAGAATTAAAAACAGCCTTACAGTATAAGCATTCGTCAAATTGTAAATAACTACATTACTGTTGTAGGAGAGACGTAAAACAAATTTACCAGTCTCCATTTATCAACAATATTTTTGCAAAAAAACGTTACTTGAAGTTTGAATGGCGTAAATAATTGATCAACCAATCGTAATACTTCATTCAACGATTTGTTTTCGCCAGTAATCTTCTTGAGTTCGGGACCAAACATGTTGTAAAATTCGATAGCAGTCTGAAATTTTAATTTAGAAAAATTGATGCGTGTCAATCAATGATTAAATTTTATTTTATGAATGTACCAATAATAATAACAATTCCGTTAAAAACTATTTCTCAGTAATGAATCGCATTAAAGACAATCTATTTTATTAATCTACTTGTGGGATGCTAATGATTTTGAGGATTTGACCAATGATGGCGATATTCTTGACTGTTCCTCTTCCACGTGGTGCATCTTGGAGTAGGTGCTCATGGACATTTAGACTAATAACAACAGGCACCGAGTAAACAGCGGTACAACTGGGCTTTCACCAATTTCCCGTTTAGTGGATAGATAATAGCATACACCTAAGATATCTCAAGGTAACTATTTACTATATGTAGTCAGTTAGGATTGTAAATCCGTCAACCGAAATCAACTCTAAAGAAGATCATCTTTTTAATTCATGTTGTAAACAATTGCCTTGTCGCAAGGAAGCTGTATTCCAGTTAAAAAAGTTTATTGATTCCTCTTCGTTGAATTTTTGTACAAAAAATTTGTCAGATGCTAATTGTATTTAGAGGAATAAATGAATTTTTTCTTGGCTAAGAGACCGCTTTCTTCTGTGGCCCTGTCACCCACTTGTGTTAACTTGTGTTCACTGGTGTCTTGTATCGCTGATACACATATTTTTATACTGTTAATACGTTTCTACAAACTATACAATGCATTAAAAAACATGTATTTATAGTCAACGTTGACTTTTAATAGAATCTTTATTTGTTTTAACACTGCTATGTCACTAATTATATATGGGTAATAGCATACATCCAGGATGCTGAAAAGGTATCTATTTATCATATTATAACCAGTTAGGCTTGTAGAATAGCGTCAAATAGCGTCAATCACAAAGATGATTACCTCGTCAATTCCTGTAAACTTTAGCGTAATCACAAAAATACCTTTTTTAACCACGAAACTTTATTTATGTCTCCCCTCGCCAAAACATCCGATATCCTGTTTATACAGGAATTCGAGTTGCTATAAAAACCTGGAATTGATAGAAAAGTAGCGTTACTGCCAACTTAAGTTATGCTTACTAACTGTATAACAGTAATGACAACCACGATTTCATTATTTGTATATTTGCCTCCAATGTTTTGATAAACGTAACAAACATAAAAGAATGACAAAGTTTCTTGGCTAATTAATGGCATCCTTATGACATCGCTACTACTCCCAAAGATTAACGAGGTCGCCTGATAATTTTTGTAGGGATTATTTCCCTTATCCCAAGGGCTACATATGGTAAACGTACACCTTAAAATACCTTTTAAGTATCCAAGATATATGCTGACATCCTTCCGCGTAGTGGAAGCCCAGTTATACCGCTGTGCACTCGGTTTCTGCTGTTATTAGTCTACATGCCTATAGGCACCTAGTCCAGGATGTACCAAGTGGAGGAGGAACAGTCAGGAATACCACTATCACTGGAAACTAAAAATTTACAAGCATTACTCAAATCCGCAGGTTCATGTTAAAAAGCACGTTTGTCACAAAATGTTTTAAGTAGTAAATAAATAAATTTGTAATAAATTGAACGTCTGTCGAACATACATTGACCATTCCACACAAGTCTGTCAAAACAGACTTCGTATAGTCGGTTTTCCCAAACAAGCGCTTGTGATTAAATTCCCAACGATTGTATTCCGATATAGCTTCAATTTTCAAGCGTTCTTGCATATAAACTGTTTTGAATGTTGTCAGCATAGTAATTGCTCCTTCAATTTGACGTTTGATATCTGTAAGTGGTTGTCTTTTATGCACACATACAAAAAAATAAACAAAAAAATTTTTTTTATATAGAAAAGTAGTATTGTAATTGAATAATAATAATAATAACAATAATAACAATAATAACAATTCCAAATAAAAATATAAGAAGACGTAAACTGTGAGATGAATTCATTTCGTATATTCTCGTCAGTCACAAACATATAACATTTTAGTATACATATACAAAAAAGGGGGTACAGATAACATTTAAATTAGTACAACTCAAACATTTACACACAATCATTACGACCAAGCTAAGTTCAATGTAGTGACGAACTGTTTTTGTGCACATAAAGCAGGTTTCACTGTGTGAATATAAACACATTCGAGAATTTTCAACATATTCGAAGCTGGAGAAGTAATTAGCACTTTAAAACAATTTTTAAAGTTGATTTGATGTTTGGTTTGTAGTAAGTGACGTAATATGGAGGATGTGGATGAGTGTTCACTTCCGTTTGACCTATTATTAATCCAGTTAGTTATGTGTTCTTTAACCCGATTAGATAAGCGACGCATTGTCCGACCAATGTATTTGTCACCGCAACTGCAAGTGAACTGGTAAATGCAATGTGAGGCGGAAAATGTGTCTTTAGCCGTTTTAATGTTGGGCAAAGAGAGACCTTTAGTAGTGAACAGCATTGTTAGTTGAATTGATGGAAAGGTCCTTTTTATAGCTGTTTTAAGACGGATTTTGAGAAGGTTCATAATGTTATCTCCTTTAAATGGTAACCTTAGGTAAGCCGGCCTCTTTTTATCATCGTTTGAACCCGGATTTTTGTATTGCTCGGCATGGTATTCGATAAATTTTAGTGGATATCCATTATTGATTAACAGTTGTTTAATGATATTCCTTTCTTCATCTATTGTGTCGTTAGAACAAATTTTCAGTGCACGGTTGAACAGTGTTTTGACAAGTGCACGTTTGTGTTAAACTGGTTCAAAACTTGTATAGTGTAAATATTAACCAGTTCCAGTAGGCTTGTGGTAAACCCTACGTTAAAGCGATCCGTTACTTGTCCGTAAAATTGAAACGTCCAAAAAGTTGATTGTATTATTTTCTTCAACTTCATGCTTTGTTTTTATGTCGGAATGAGTTTTGTTTAAATTTTGAAGCAGTTCATTAAAGTCTTGTTTGTTGTGAGCTACTACAAATATGTCATCCACGTATCGTTTATATATGGTCAATTAATGCTTGATTTTTGATAGAAAATAATAACAATAATAATAATGAAAATAATAATAATAATGATAATAACAATCATAGTAATAATAATATAAATAGTAATCATAATAATAATAGTAATAATAATAATAATAATAATAATAATAATAATAATAATAATAATAATAATAATAATAATAATAATAATAATAATAATAATAATAACAACAATAAAATAATAGTAATAATAATAATAATAATAATAATAATAATAATAATAATAATAGTAACAACAATAAAATAATAGTAATAATAATAATAATGGACAATTTACTTGAACAAATGGTTAACATCGAGAACGGTATTGACTCGATCGCACAGTGCCCATGCAATGCGCTGTAACAACGGTCCCATACGCTCGTCTTTGTTGAATCCGCGCGAAATAATCCATATAAGACGAAGTGATTGGAGTAGGGGCGTTAGAACATCTGTGACAGATTCAAAACTGGTACCAAATTGCAAATTTTTGAAATGTCTTTCGACCAAGTACAAAAATCTATAAATTTGAAGATAAAAAAGATATCGCTTGTTACATGTGAGGAGTTCTTAGCATCGCATGTAAAACCAATCATGCCATATAATAACTCACACCTAGACGACCAAGAATAATTATAACTTTTGATTTGAACCAGTTTTTTCCACATGAAAAGTAGTCTGGCTAATAAAAGTTCAACCAATGAGAATGATGTATTATAGGGTAGAAAAAGTTTGACATAGGTAACCCAAATTTTCTGATTGAATGATATTAACCCATAGAATATCTCCAATTATTGGCAAAATGTGTAGCTTGTAATATAATTTTTTTATGAAAGACTTAATACGATCAAATTCCACTCACGTCATAATTTTGTAGCTCTTAACAATACTTAACTCGTGTTGTACGATAAATAGTGATCTTTCTGTTGGAATGATCTAGTTTGACACAAACTTGAATAAGTATAAGTTTAATTTCTACAACTGGTATTCAAAGCAGGTTACCGTTTAACTTCGTTCAAATATCCTTTATATTAAAAGATGTTTCCTGTAAAACATTTCAAGAAGTTAAAATTAAAATATAATATATATACTACTACTATTCATTAAAGTAGTCAATTTGTTTATTTAAAAGTTTAGCCAAACCTTGTATTGTCTTTGGCTTCGAACATCAGCGTTTTTATTTGGGTGTGTGCTGTAAAAGGCTCTGCTTCGGGATTTAACACAATCCACGTGTCAATGGCCAATTGAATTGATGGATTGGCAAAAGCTTCGTTTAGGTATGTAAGCAACTTTGTGCGATTTCGCCAATATTCAACTTCATCCAGCGGTCCCGAATTGACTACTTCCTGTTGCTTCAAACTTTGTAACAACTTGTTGACATCTTGGTCTGCAATTTGTACAAACATGGATGTTTTGAAAAATGTTTGGTAAAGGTTACAACGAAGACTGACAAAAATGGAAGCCATTTGACACCAGGTTTCTTTATCCCATATTCCTATGATGTGGTTTGATGGTACAGGCATAAACTTACATTTGGATGGGTATCGGTTTAAATGGCGTCGCTAGTATTATTTTTAGACCCTTACTTGGTTTCACTAAAATGTACACTTAATAAAAATGCTCATCATGAAGCATCCAAGCATTATTATAATAATTATTATCATCAATATTATTATTATTAGTACTGCATACTAACTCAATAAAAGTAGTATATTAATAAATTCATTCATTTAGTTGGTGATGTAGACATTTCGTCAGGGTTATTTCCATTATCCCAACGGCTACATATGGCATACTTATAGCTTGAGATATTTTGTAAATATTTGTCCTCCAAAGCGGAAGCCCATTCATAATCCTATGCTTTCAATCCCTGCGGTGTTTTCGAGTCACTACACGTACCCCACAGATCAAAAATGAATTGCAAATCGGAACAAATTTTTCTTCGTCCAACCGGATCGTTGAAATCGTCGTTCTGATCCAAATTGGCGCGAAATTGTTTGATCCGATCGATCAAATCGGGCACCAAAGTGTCGAGCGAGGCCAACTCGAATGTGTCATTGAGCAAGGCTTGCGTTTCTTTGAGCACCGATCCAAATTTGTGCAGCGTTACGCCGAATTTGTCGCGAGCACGACTGATTTTTGACTGCGTCGATGGTTGTGACGAGTGCCTCGACAGGTCACTTGGAATTGTTTGAACAACGTCGGTATTGTCTGACGTTGTTATATCGTCTCCAACCAAACTGTTTTCGTTGTCTTGTAGCTGTGTCACTGTAGTGCTTCTGCTTTTTGACATTTTTTTGGTATTGAACAAATCCTCTTTGTGTTTAGCATATGACATGAGTGGCAGATAAATCTAATTTAAATGGAAAACCGTGGACGGAATATTTTACTCGAAATATTGATATTTAATCGATAATTTTTTAATGGCTAGTGGTGGATATGGAGATTTGTCATAATAAAATAACTTGGTTGGCCATTATCTACTATGCAGGGTAATAATAGAGATTTTGTCGCTATTGTGGTGGAGATGCAGATCTTTAAAAATGGTTTAACTACTTGATTAACCATTAATCGATTTTCTTCAAGAAATAAACGCACTAAATCCCCATTTAATAATAGTAATTATGATACTTCTATTACTACTACTACTACTACTACTACTACTACTACTACTACTACTACTACTACTACTACTACTACTACTACTACTACTACTACTACTACTACTACTACTACTACTACTACTACTACTACTACTACTACTACTACTACTACTACTACTACTACTACTACTACTACTACTACTACTACTACTACTACTACTAATAATAATAATAATAATAATAATAATAATAATAATTATTATTATTATTATAATTATAATAGTAATAATGTTAATAATGGTGTCAATGATAATAACAATTATTATTCTTATAGTTACTTCTGACAATTTAATCAAATGAGTATAAAATGACTTACTAATGATATGCTTTGAGATGCATTATTCAATATGGTATCTTGAAGATATCCAATTTCGATATTATGAGTTTTTAAATCCGAGTCGACTGAATTTGGAAGTTCGCACTTAATCGCGTAGACAAACCCTTTGATACGATGCGCTTCTATAAATGAATCTGTAAATGGCAATTTGGCTATGTTCAGATGTGATTTTGTAAATTTTTTCTTTATATACTGTGTGTGTGTGTATATATAAAAAAGGAGTTCCATTTTAATGTGGTAAATTACAAAAAAATGATAATTTTTATAATTACTTTGTCTTTTTTCTTTAAAAACACAATTTAATAAAAATATTACTATAATATTATTATTATTATTATTATTATTATTAATAATAATAATAATAATAAATATTATTATCATTATTATAATTATTATTACCATTATTATTATTATTATTATTACTAATTTTCTTATTACTATTATTTTTACTATTATTACTATTATTATTCTTACCATTGTTATTAAGAATATTATTATTATTATATTATTATTATTATTACTATTATTATTATTATTACTACTACTACTACTACTACTACTACTACTACTACTACTACTACTACTACTACTACTACTACTACTACTACTACTACTACTATTATTATTATTATTATTATTATTTTCACTATTACTATTATTATTATTTGATTATATTTGTATTAGCACAAAATGTACTAGGTAGAAGATGTCGCTCTACAAAGAAACAATAGTCTCCTGGAATTTAATTGATCTCAGAAAGAAAACAAAATTAGAGAAAGATTAATTTAACAATCCTGTTATTTGGAAAATATTTGATGATAAATATAGAACCTTAGATAAAACAGGTTAAAAAAGCTTTTGTAAAAATAAGAATAACTGGTTAGAAATCAGATGCAAAGAAGCAAATAAAGCAGCAGCAAAAAATAATTCCAAGACTCTGTATAAAATTACCGAAAGTTAAAAAGAACACCGATATTCCAATTAAAGAAAAAGATGGTCGTTTACTTTTAACAGATAATAAGCAATTATCTAGATAGATAAAGTGCTTAATCAGCCCGTGCAAAATACCCTCATAAATTTTGATAATAATAATAATAACATGTGATTCAAAATCTGAAAATATGTATTAATGACATTTCTGTAACTGAAGTGATTTATGCAATTCAAAGGTTGAAAAACAAAAATTTAGTTGATTACTACCACTAATACTACTACTGATAATAATAATAATAATAATAATAATAATGATAACAATAAATTAATACAAAAATGACAATGTTTAAACAGTTTGAATTACTAAATATTGTTGTGGATGATTCATATCTTCGGCATATGTGTCCTCGGTCGAGGAATACAACGTCGGAATGATGGATTTTAGAAATTCTTTGGGATTTTCACCAGATTCCAAATAGTCCTGCGCCATAAAAGCGTCGGCATGACTAACCGGTATTTTGA
The DNA here is from genome assembly GCA_025895645.1 of Cardicola forsteri. Lineage (NCBI taxonomy): Eukaryota > Metazoa > Platyhelminthes > Trematoda > Strigeidida > Aporocotylidae > Cardicola > Cardicola forsteri. Next base: position 1,527 of record JAKXYG010001131.1, on the reverse strand, counting down.
CAATCCGTTCATGAATTGTAATTGTTTTATAAATTCCAACGCCAAAATACAAATCTTTTACATCGTACGTTGAATCCTTATGCTCGTAATTCACACTTGTTGATAGTGGAAATAATTGTTCTAACAAATTGCAATAATCATCGTTGTCTAAACATTTTTTAATGACAGATTTGACATTTTTTCTAATTTGAAGATGAGCACAAACAACACGCAAAAATTTATTGTGACGTTCGTACAAATCTTCGATTCCCATATTAACGCTAATTTAAATCTTAGTGTTTGTTCAATTGTATACGTAATAACCAGCTAACTAGCTAGTGCAGATACAAGTAGCTTGTATACATAATAATAATAATAATAATAATAATAATAATAATAACTTTTCTATTAATGTTTGTTAGTTGTAGCTTTTTTCAAAAATGCCATTTTATCGATTGACAAGATTTTAAAAAATCAATAAATTTAATTAAATAGTAATTTAGTTTATTCAACTCGTTTAATTCTACTGTAGGCGGTTGAGAAAGGAAGAGGATTCAAGTGCAAGATTAGTAACCTGGTTTATGTAAAAAAATTAATATTACTACAAAAACAACACGAGGACACAGTCTCATTAAATTATGACAAATAAGTCGAAACAGTATAATTCCGATGAAGAAGTTTGGCGAAATTCGAAAAGAATTCTAATTTTTGATATGCAAGATTTTCAAGGCCGAAGATTTAGTTTACAGCTATGTGAAATAATTTTGTTGCTCCATTATCTTCAAGCAAAAGGGTTTTGAAATAAATTACAATAAAATGATAGCTTGTTTGTTAGAAAAATGGTGTTTATTTATCTTTTCTCAACTCCTTCCAAGTATCTGTTGAAGAGTAGCGATGCTACCTTTGTAGAAAGTACATTTTTTGTAAAAAAACTAACAACAGAAAAACAATTACTTTAATAAATGTAAAATAACCGTCACAAATAACTGTGAAAATTGTTAACATCTGTGTGATACGAATTATCGCACCAGGAATTAAACTAAACTAAATTATATTGTATATTTATTAAATACAAGTAACAAAAACATTTTAAATTAAAAACTACGTTAAGTTTAGTTCACTCTGTTCATTTACTTGGTAGACAAGACGTTAAAGTGACATTTGTAAAAACCAATATTGATGTTAAAAATAAACTTGGAAAAGCGATGACAATATGTCTAAAACCTTATTATGTGGGTTCTCAGATGGTTGCGCTACTCTAATTTACCGTATCTACACAACTTATTTTCATTTGCAATTATCTTTTTATTTAATAACATATATTTGAAAATTATATAAACATAATCTTATTTATATTTGGAATGCTAATAATCTTGAGGATTTGAGTAATGCTTATAAAATCTCAATTTCCAATAATGGTGATATTTCTGACTGTTCCTCCTTCACTTGGTACATTTTGGACTAGGTGCCTATAGGCATCTAGACTAGTAACAGCAGGGTCCGAGTGCACAGCGGTATAACTGGGCTTCCGCTACGGCGGGTGGGTGC
>JAKXYG010000067.1:0-48100 GCA_025895645.1 Cardicola forsteri | reverse complement strand
CTATATATATATATATATATATATATATATATGTATTGTTACTAATAAAAATACATAAAACATTAACAGATTTACATTCTAAAATTGAGTAAAGTTACCAACTTAAAATATAACTTCCTGTATATTTAAAAATGCAAAACATATCTAATTTTTAGGATTAATAAATTGTTTTATGTATAATTTGCTACAAAATATTGAATAATAAATGAAATGGCTCGTGTTTGTAACCACTTGGCTTAGGTGTTTTGGCATGTTTTGGTTAAAATGCTGATATAGTTTTATTCACCCTAACTTTTAACAAACAAATTGATTTAGACAAATAGTTTGTAATTTAGATATGCTTATACATGTTAAGTTTTATTATACAAAAAATAAAATAAAAAACATTAATGTTACAACTATTAAATTGCGATTTTCAAAAATATAATTGTTCTTATTTTAGCCCGTGTTATGGTTAAATTAATTTTTTTATCTAGAAAAATAAATTTAAATACAATTGCAATTAATTTTGTAAAATTACAATACAACTTATTATTTTTATAAATAATTGTAACCCTGGCATAAGTAAAATACATTTGAGTTTAAAAAATATTGATCTTTAACAAGTATGCAAATGCTGTACGAAGATTGAATCCAATACTGCTTAAAAAGAGAGGTAGGTAGACTACATAAAACTTAGCTGAAAACGATTCGGGAAGATCTAATTAAAATGAATATTTTATGGGATTAAACAAAACGTTTGGCTTAATGTTCAAATACTTGGAAACATTTTGTTATCTTATGTTCGTTTTAAACTATGGGAATTTGTTGCTGTTTATTTCCGTAACTGTTATTTTATTACTCATGCTTTTTTTAAAGCAAAAGGGTTTGGTAATAATAAATAATAAATACATTGGTATAAACCGGTAAATGTATTTTTATTTAGAACAACATGTTATAACAAACTAGGTTATTAATATGTGCATACTATTCACTTCATAATGGTATTGTTTTACATTATTTTTTAAAATTTAAATTTAAAATATACTATGGAAACTAATTGTTTTTGTTATAAACAATAAGATGACCTTGTACTTTTATCCTGTACTTGTTGTTGTTGATAGACTAAAAAATTAGTAGATGATAAAAACAACCAAGGGAAAAAGAATTTTTAAAAATCCCATAAGTTAACCTCTGTGAGTGAGTATGAGTCACGTTGGTACATTCTTCTATCAAAAGGGGATTGTTTGACCTTGAAAATGTATATAAGTTAGAAAAATCAATATTTACATTGCACTATACGATTTGTATTGTGTCATCGTGCAAATTTGGTCACACTTATTGAAACTTTTCCATCCCCAAAATACGAGTAATCACGCACTTACAACAGGTTATCTAACTGTTATTGGTTCCTTTTTACGCAACGTTTTCCCTTGGCTGGTTTTATCATTTACCAAAAAATTAATCAATATTGTAATATATTTTACATATATATATATGCTTTCAAACATTTAGCTTTTTAATTAAAATATTTCTAGCAACCATTTTGTTTTATTGGCATATTGTCAACTGTAGTTTGTTTTCAATTAAAAAACATGCTTTGAATAGTTGTTGCTTAAATATATATATTGTTCCAACTGTAAAATTTTAAGTTTGTACAAAAATGTTTATACATAGTAACTTATTTTATTATCCAAAATACTAATCCTTTTAAGTTAATGTCTTATTAGCTACAATTAAAAGTAATTAGTATTAAAAACAATTTTATTTTACTATTACAAAACATGATTTTGGTGTTTTCATTCTGTATTAAAAAATTAACTAAACTTCCTGTAATAAAAGATATAGCATATTATATTTTCTGCTCCTAAGTAGCAAATAACTAAATTTTATGTTAATTATATTTTATAATTTAACAAAATAATATATTTTATTATTTTTAAGTTAAATAATAATAATTTTATTAACTTAAATTTAACAACAAATCAATATTTTAAAGTGAAAACCGAAGTAGCGTTTTTAAAGTAACATTACAGATAGTGACAAGTGAATCCAATGTTGACCTACTATGATATTGAAGTATATGTAGCACTTGTTCCTAATCTTAGACATATCTAACACTTATCAATAAGTACCTTAGATAATACTTTACTAATATATATATATATACATTTAATATTATTCGCAAAATATTTTTAAATATAATACAGAATAGCATTCGTTTTAGCAATAAAGCACAATGCCACCATTATGAAAACTTAAAAACAAATACAGATAATGGGTTTAAAAAAATTTTTTTATCTACTAAAATACATAAATATACTAAATAAAGGTAACAAACTCAATAATGTCAGTAATTTAAGTGATATCCACACTTTTGTTCCACCTCTGGCAGCGGTTTTGGGTAGTCATCTATCAGCGTACCAATATAGTCCTTCAAAATGCAATTTTTTACAACATGGTTAATTTTCACTTCCAATGATACGTCAGTTTTTATACGGTTTACCTCACGTTTCAAAATACTAAAAAAGTTTTCAATTACATTGAGGTTTGGACTGTATGGAGGAAGTTGAATAAAAGTAAGCTTTTTGCTTTTTAAAGCTTTTGTGGTTTAAATAAGGAAAACGTATAATAAATTGTAGGTCAGATTAAAATACACATGACCACTTTTGCAGTATTCACAGGAGCATTGTTTTGAATGATTGTTAAGTGTCCTGTAGCTTTTCTGAAGGGCTTACTATAAAATAATTCTCTGAATATTTGTACAAATTTATCGCTGTTTCAATTGCCATTTTGGAAACTGATTGTACTTAATTGCAAAATATCTTTTTACACATAAAGGATGTGCAACTTTTATTGCAGTACAAGTGTGGTTGAGTAGAAAATTTGGACTATAAATAACCTTTGAATGTTCAGTTCATGTTTCGTAGGATATTGTACACTCATCTGTGAAGTATATTGATCTCCAAAATGACAATAGATAGTGTTTGCACTTTTTGGCAAACTCCACTTGTTGTAATTTATAGGCACGACTAAGTTTCTTAACAGCCGCTTTTAAAATGAGGCCTTCAAATTTCATCCTCCTTCTTAAAATTGAATAAGAAAAATCTTCTAAGTATTGATTTTTTTATCTGTTTTGCATTCATTGTTCTCTATTTCCCTTAAGTAACTTTTTGACCAATAAAAAAAATTCCTATTGGTGAACATTGAACACTGGAGGTATGTGGCACGTTGGTGCTTGTATCTGCGGTCAGAGATTGAAAATGTGGCTTGTATATAAGATAAAAATTTGTGTGTGCACTGCATTTCACAACGAAAAGTTTGTAGAGCGGTTATTTTGTTGAGCAGCTGGAAATTGTTGTACGAGGTTTGAGGAAGCGTGCACGGTTGTTTTTCGATAGAAAGCAGAAAGGAAAGTTGCAGATACTAATTGTAAATATTTGCGAGTTGTGTTCGGTTTAACGCTACATTTTTATGTGTATTTAAAAAGAAGAATACATTATTTGGTCAATCCCATCTCATGGAAAGTGATTTTTTGCCAAAATTAGTGTCGATTTAAAATATGTACAGTTTTATATTGGTTTTATTTAGGGTCAAAAACGTTTTTCGGCAGTTAATTGAGCATCAAAGTAATCCACAAATAATTTTGTTTTTTTAATGTTCTACGTAATGTTTATATTTAATTTATCTTTTAAACGAATTTGCTTTTAAGCTATTTTATGCGTACGTAAAAGAATTATGATTATAATGGTTTCTGGATAAGCGTAATATTATTGTACGTGTTAGTTTTTTGCAACTAATCGTAACTAATGCTTATAATGCGTTCATACAACTGTCACAACAATTACTGCAAAAAAGTGATTATTTAACTAAAACCTCTCTAGTAACTACATAGCATACAAGAGAAACGTCACTTTGGTTATAAAATATACAATACTATATAATAATTTTTAAAAAAACTATATTTATATATACATATGTATTGTAAGTAATAAAAAATTGCATAAAATATCAACTGGTGCAAAATCGAAAATGGAGTAAAATGATTAACATGATTTATAAAGACAACTATTAACAAAAATACGGATTACATGCAATTTTTTCAGTTACCAAATGATTAAAGACATTAGAAAGTTTAAAAAATTTACTTAAACTTGGTGATCGCTCTACTTTCGAACAACCTGATCTAACTGTTTTAGAATACTGTAGATGAGAGTGTTGATATATTCTTTTTCATCTCATATTAAACAATAAACCAAATACGTTTACATAAATCCTCAATTTCCGTATGCTTATTGATGTTTCGCTTTAGCATACTAAAAATTTTTTAATAACATTGATATCCGGGCTGTTACGTGATAATTGAATGAAAAACGCTTTTTCGATTTTAGCCCCTCCATTGTCTAAGTGTAAATATAAAGCAAATATAGTGAATTTAGATAAATATGACGTTACCTTTTCGCACGTATGACATGGAGCATTGTCCTGAAAAACAGTAGTACCTCCGTGTAAGTGTGTTGTATTTTATAATGAAAAACATCCTTTATAACTGAAACAAATTTTTCATTATTTAAGGTACCAAATATAATTCTCCATTTGATAGGTTGATTATACTTAACACCAAACCAACACATTACGTGTCGAAGGTTGGCTTTCTTTCTAACAACCGGGAGTGAATGTTTTTAAAAACTCGATTTACACAACACTTTAATTTTAAAGCCAAATGGTTTGTCCCGAATCATTTTTTTATCGGCAAAGTATACGGAACTACAATAACAAAGGTGTCGTTCACTCCATAGTTTACAAAAGACTAATCTATCATTCTTTTGTTTTTTTGGTAATAAATAGCTTAATCTCTGGTGATTGTAGAGTTAAACCGGATTTAATTGCTCTGTTTCTTATTGAAAAATAAATAAAATTGTTTAAACTATTTCTTTTGACTTCTGAAATAGGTTTTTTAATTTTTTTACTTTATAACGATTTTCTGATTATCTGTATTAGTAGTAGTTACACGTTTTCTTCCAACATTATTATAATTTTGTGGTTTTTGACCGTTAATATCCGATAAATTGTTGAAAGGTTAACTCTGTAAAAATCTTCCAATATTTTGGGTAAAATTCCTCTATTTTTTAATTTTTTAATGATACGATATTCATTTTCGGTTAGATGAAAACATTTTTTATCACTACTGTCCATTTCACAAACGATACAATCAGAAAGCAAAATTAGCGAATAAGCGGAATATCAAGGTTAAACGTAAATAATAAATTATTCGATTTGTTTTTAAATTTTTATTTAAAATTTTTGAAAAATTATTTTTATTATTTTTATTTATATAGAATAGAATAATTAAATGTTTTATTTTGATAATTACTATAACATCACAATCAGGACAGATTTGAATGTTTGTTTAACATCACTTTTAAGGATTAGTTATTGTTCATTTTTTATCAATTAATTACGCAAAATAATAGTAGGTTAATTATTATAAAAATTGTATAATTTCAACTTATTATCCACGTTAATATAGAAGTAGCTTTTAAAATATGCCATTTTGGTTGACTTAGCCTTTTTAACTAAATATAAATGAACTAATAAGTACTTGACATTATTTTTAATTCTCAATATTTATTTTTACGAGAAAACAATTGGACATAACAAATTAATTTACATTTAATACTTTTGTAATTTTTGTGTTAATTTTTGAAATGGCTGTAGTTCATATAATTTTGGAATTCAAAATTTCCGTTATTAAGTTTTTATTAGAAATATGTTTATTTCTCTTGTGATGTGGTCATTAGTCGTTATTTAGCATTTTCCTAGTTGTAAAAGTAAAAAGTTGTTTAAATATACAAGACCTACATAAAGTTATTGTTGCAGTAATTGTAAAATTCACTTTCGCTTTTTTAGGTAATAATTCTTCACACTGCAAATGGGTTACAAATATTTAATAATCTGATACGCATCCTGAACATTAGTGGAAACCGAATTACAGTTAATGTTAATGATTGTTCTGATATTATATATCTAACTTTATTTTTCGTTTAGGAAGATAAGTGCATTTAGTTTAAATGTTTATAATAAATTTTAAAGTTTTAGTGTGTGAGAATACATAAGATCTTTAACAAGTACGAAAATGTTGTACAAAGATTGAATCCAATACTGCTTAAAAAGAGAGGTAGGTAGACTACATAAAACTTAGCTGAAAACGATTTGGGAAAATCTAATTAAAATGAATATTTTATGGAATTAAACAAAACGTTTGGCTAAATGTTCAAATACTTGGAAACATTTTGTTATCTTATGTTTGTTTTGAACTATGGAATTTGTTGTTGTTTATTTCTGTAACTGTTATTTTATTACTTATGCTTTTTTAAAGCAAAAGGGTTTGGTAATAATAAATAATAAATATATTGGTATAAACCGGTACAAATGTATTTTTATTTAGAACAACATGTTATAACAAACTAACCCATTATTAATGTGTGCTTACTATTCACTTAATAATGGTATTGTTTTACATTAATTGCATTATTTTACGGTGTTATATGTAAATGTATTATTCAAACCCGATGTTATTTCTGCAAATGTAGAAACATTATCACACAATAAGAGAATGAAAGGCGCTAATAACATTACACAATCCTCCTAATTTGTCAATAAATAGACTTACTTAAGTACTGCAGCAAAATACTGCAATTACAGGAGGTGTGATTATTGTTCAAAATAATTTTGGTTTATGATAACCATATATGTATATATTGCTGCATTTAAAAAAATTTAATATCGCCCATAATTATTTTTTAAAATTTAAATTTAAAATATACTATGGAAACTAATTGTTTTTGTCATAAACAATAAAATGACCTTGTAATTTTAACATGTAGTTGTTCTTGTTTATAGACTAAAAAATTAATTTATATCATATTATATTATAGTATATATATATATATATATATATATATATATATATATATATAGTATATATATATATATATATATATATATATGCTTTTCAAACATTTAGCTTTTTAATTAAACCATATTGCTCAATTGGCATATTGTCAGCTGTAGTTTGTTTTCAATTAAAAAAACATGCTTTTGGTTTTACAACACATGTGTACTTACATATTGATCAATTTTCCTTTCGCGTGTTTTACAGATGCAGTGTTTTTAGAATTCTCGATTTGTTGGACTGTTTCTTGATACTGCTAATTATGTATTTTATAATTTTATCTATTTTTATTTTCTGAAATTTTATTCTTCCTAATTGTCTAAGCAAATGAAAATTATTATATTTATTTAAAAAAATAATAATAAAATAAGTAGGATTTATTAAAATATACTTGAAAAATAGCTAATTAACTTTTGTTTTTACCAATTAATGAGCTAAAAATAAAGTCTATATAAGCATACGATATACAATATTAAGTTATAAGTAATACACAGTTATACTTTTAAAAAAGCAATTATTTTATTAATAAATAAATTACATTGAATGTTAAATAGTACATAATCAATATAAATTAGGCAAAATTGTCAACATTAACTATAATGTCAAATATTAAGTAAATGCAAAACGTATATCATTTTTAGGTTACGAAATTGTTTTTTGTAAATTGACCTGGTGTACTTGTTCTTAAAATGCTCATGTAGTGTTATATAAACTAATTTTTTAACAAAAAATAATTAAATACCGATAATATTTAATTATTTATTATACGAAAATGTATAAAATAGGATTATTAATATTTAAACTAATAAATGGTAATTTTCAAAAATATAACTATTTTCGTTCGTATTATGTTTAAGTTGCATTTTTACGCAACCAATATCAATTTTAGTACAATTATAATTAATCTAGTTTAAACGTAATTAAGTATATATATTTTAAACAATTGTGACTTGTACATAAGTAAATTCTTTTTTAGCTTAAAAATTATTAATATTTTAAAAATACTACTAATTAAATTGATTAGTATAGTTTGCTATATAATGGATATTTTGTACGTTTTACAAAACCAGTATAATGTTTATGACAGGTTTTTTTAATTGCCAGAAATTGAATTTTAATAAAATTTACTATACACAGTACCCTATGGAAAATATTATTTTTCAGAAACTTTTAGCAACAATAAATTGATATCAATTGACAATAGACATAAAAACGTTTAAAAATATTATTTTGCACTACTTAGAAATATATTAAAGTAGTAATCCTTAAATATGTGTTTTTTTTTTTAAACATTTTAAAATTTGTTAAATCGTTAAAGTATATGGATATATTTAGAAAATAGGTGAGTTATCAAAAGTTTTCAAACAGTTTACTAAACACAATCAACAATTAAAAAATTGTTAAGTTTTAAAAATGTTGGATTTTCAATGATTCTAAAATATTTAATATGGTATTATTGTGTTATATTTGTGCTTTACCATTACATAATAAACGGAATAAATTTATCAAATAAAAGTATTTTTTACAACAAATAAAAGAAATTTTTTTGCTAAAAAGTCACTTTTCTTATTTTAATACATCCTTTTTTTCCCATATATGATTAGTAAAATATCCTTTCGTATTCAAGAGCACAGAGCAATAAAACTGTTTTATGTAATCATATTTCAAATTATTCTTTCCATATTAAAAATTGAAATTCCATACAAGTAAAAGTTGCATCTAGTTGTTCCATTACAAGGTTTTATACAGTAACTTTTCAGTAGCATAACATTTTGGCAATTTAATAATGTTGTCTAAAATTATACTTTTTGAATAAACAATAATTTGCAAACCAACGAGGAAAATTACGTTTTATTTGTATTATTCAATATTATTTATTTATTTATTTTAAAATATTTTATACATACATTGGACATAAACGTCTAACTCTACAAATTTGACTGGTTAGTGTGCAAAAATAAAAACACTGTGATACTCTGTAACATCCTGCTCTAGTTACTTATGTGAGAGATACGTATTTTTGAAAAAATAATGATTTTTAAAATTAATTAATTTAATAAATATATTAAAATTAAAAAAATATTAATATTTTCTATGGATAAATAATTTAAACTTGAATATTTCAGGCAGTTATTGTTTTATCATAGTAAATTAAATAAACAACTTTTTTTTACAAAACAAGTTTTATAAAATGTAAAATTATTTTATTATTTTTAATAGCTAAATAATGTATTCTAAAAACAAAAAAAGTAATTTTTTAATATAAATTAATAACTGGTTAATTGCTCATAGTATTGTTTGTTTTCAGACATATTTTATTTTTAAAATTGTCAGATTCACTTGAATAATAAATTCACTTGATTTCAGTTAACTAAGAGTTGTTTCATCCGTGTGTGGAATCATCAGCAGCGCATACTTTTTTAAGTTTTACACATATAGAAACGTGAACCCACGTCCTACATAGTTTCAGTCCTGCACCTTTAACCATTAAGCTACGGGTAGATGAACTTGACCCTGCTAAGTTTCTTCTTTAATTCAGACTACAAATACTATATTGTGAGAATAAAAATCTGGGCAATATGGTATTTGTGTTTAAATATTGTTACTTACATGGCACCGACACAATAAGAGATGTGTCTACATTTAAAAGTCCTACAATATATTATTAATTAATTATTATTAATGTTACATCTAAATTCTAGTAAAGAGTAGTAAATGTTTATTTTAAAAATGTTTGCCAATTAATATCTAAAGTGGAAATAGAAAGAATAATTGAATTAAACAAAGATTTATGGGTTATTAAGAAAAACATTTATAAATATCTATTGATCTTAAGTACATTTCGTTTAAATTTATAAATAGTTGAATATATTTTAAATTGTGTTTATTTATTATTTCATATGATGTTTCCTTAAATATACCATTTTTAAAATAATTAACATTTGTTTTGAAATAAAACAAAAACCTTAAAATGTTTTTATAGTCGATTGTGCAAGTCCGTATTCAATTTTATGTTACTTTTACTACTTTGAATGTTTTAAAAAGAAATGGATATATTTTTCAGCGGTAGACATTTCAGCAAAACCAAACGTAGGCCCGCATTAAGTGCCGAAGTGGAATTCGAACCTTCATGTTTTGAAATTTAACTTTTGTTTATCACACGATATTATTCCATTGTATAAAAACATTATTACTTGGTCGAATTCTACCCAGATTTGTATGTACGTATGACAACAAGAACATTTTGGGAATGTACAACTGAAAATAACAGCAAGAAATGAATAATTAACAATGGTAGTTTACCAAAAACATTGCTAATAATTATTTGGGAAGATTTATTTCAATTAAATGTTATTATGTAAAATAAAATCAAAACATTGACATAGAACAGTTGTGTTCTCCCATTCTGTACAACGCAAAAAGTACTGTATTAGTGCATGTAATAATATATGTCATTAATATTTTGAAAATAAAGTATTATTGTATGTTGTACAATACAATTAAGTTATTTTTATAAAGTGATGTAAATGCTACAGCAGTTAAAGTTGGGTAAAAACGTTTTTAAAGAACAGTATTTATAATTACAATTTGTGCACTGAGTGCAATGTATGGAAGACTACATTTAACAAAACAAAAAAAGACTGTTCTATGTAATGTATATTCAATTTTTGGCTTTAAAGATTGTTTAAATAAAAAAATTAAAACTTTATTCGGATTTTGGTAAACCCCATTATTGGAATAATGCTTTTTTACTTCCTTGCTATAATTTGATGAAGCGATATTTGTTTTACAAAGGCCAGGTTTATAATCGTGCGTTCAAACCTTCGTTTTTTCTCAACCTAACTTGGGATAGGCTACAGTGAAGTTAATTCAACAATACAAACGGATAAATAATACGTAATTAAAAATGTTTTGTATGTCATAAATAATTGGCATTTATGTGTTGAACGGAAGTTAATAACTTTAGTAAATGAAATGTTTTAACATAACTATAAATTCAATAATGCAATAAAAAACAGTTATACAGTTAGACTGGGATGGTTTAGCGGTACAGCACTCGACTCAAACCTGGGTAAATATGGCTTCGATCCGCACCACGGGCACTAAATATGGGCCTACGTTTGACTTTGCACAAATGTCCACCGCTAAAAAACAATTCCCGTAAAACATTTAAAATAGTTTAAAAAAAACTAAATAAATATACATTTAAAATTTTATTATATAAACCATACTTAGCTCATATTGATCAGGAAGTATAGGTAACAAAACATCCACAATATAATTCGGTTTTATTCAATGTAACTGAGTACTATTATTCATACGCACAAAAATAACTATTTAAACAGTTTCAGTTTGCTTTGTTTCTGGGTGATTTATTGGATATTAAAATGTGCTGTATAGTAACATGTATTCGATTAATATTTTATTTAAAATATTTATCTTATTAAGATAAAATGTAAAATAATGTAGAAAAAAACGTACCATTATAAAATATTTGGCATTTTTAAAAATGAGTAAATGTTAAATTAGAAAACGTGACACTACGCTGTTCATAATCATGAATCACATGTTAAAAATTTTGTAAGTAATAAAATTAAGACTTATGTAGAGTGCGCATAAATTTATTGCATTAATTTGTTTTTTAATTAATATTTTGGGATGTACTAAGAGATTACATATTCACGTCAAGTGAAAAGCAAATATCTATTTAAGTTCAAATTTATTATACTTATCAAAGTTATTATGTAATCTAAATAAAGATGAAGTAACGTTTACACAAAAATTTAATACTACACTCATATATGCGCATTTAGTGCATTCGTTGTATCAAAAAAAGCTTACAGCTGAAATAATATTTACATGGTTATCAAATAAATTATCTACAATTAAAATTAATTAAGATTAAATTTTATTTTTGTTATTACAAAATATACTTCTGTGCTTTTATTGTGCGACAAAAAATTAACTAAACTTTCTGTGATTAAAAAGTTAAAACATATTTTTTTTTGTTTCCAGCTACCAAATAACTAAATTCGTGGTAATTATATTTTATACTCTAAAAAATAGTGTATTTTATTGTTCTAAAGTTATACAATAATCTTTTTAACAAAAACAAAATAAGTTTTTAATATTTTTAAGAAAATACCCAACATACCATTAAAAACATTAATGTAATTTATAAATTGTTTGAACAAAATATGCTGAATTTTTTATTATAATTTTAATGTAAATATTTAATTTGAACCTAAAATTGAACAAATTAGTATTTTTAAGAAAAAACCAAAGTAGCATTTTGAGAATAGAGTAAAATCGGATTTTAAATTAGAAAACATATATAGTTATGGAAATCTGTTAAAATAAGAAATATAATTTAAAAATTATATATTAAAGAAATAAATATTAAAAAATAATTAAATAATTAATTTTTTAATGCAAATTATTTTTAAAATTTAAATTGCAATTTTTGTTATAAGATAATAAGAACGTTAAATTTTTATACTGACTCAACATTTTAAAATAAATATTTATTTAGAAGTAGAGCAACAATTCTTAATGATTCTTAATATTTATTTTTACGAAAAAACAATCGTACAAACAGATCAATTTAGATTTTATAGTCTTATAAATTTTTGCGGGAATTTTTGAATTGGCTGTACATATTGATAATGTAACAATTTTTATTGTGTATTCTATTATGTGCGTTTATGTGTACTGTGAAATTATTACACTTATGTTTACAGTCAGTTTTACAGTTGTTAATTTAATTAAATGTTAAAAATACAATTATTTATTTTTTTATTTTTTTATTTACTCAGCACAAATTTAAAAGTGATTGAGAAAGTAAGCATGTTTAATATTAATTAAACAAACAAACTTGTTTTATTTAAAAATGAATTAAATTGTAATTTTATTCAATTTATGTTAAACTTGTATTTTAAATTGTAATAATTAAAACCAAATTATAATAAAATCAATGTCGACAAAACAAAACATCGAAAAAACCTTTTCAATGTGTAAAAACAAATTGTTCAATATGCGTATTTTAAGTAAAAAAACGAACACAATCTATAAAATAACACTTACAAAAATTGTAATACATTCTATTTGTTATTAAAATAATATCATGCAAATAACATGTATATTGTCACACAACAAAAGTAAATTTTATTTGTTGCAAATGTTTAAAAAAGCTATATATATATATATATATATATATATATATATATGTATATGTATATATTAAATATATATATTAAATTTGAAAAAAATGTAAATTTTTGTAAAATATTTCTGATTTTTGTTTTTGTTTTCATTTACCAAATAGAGCACTTCTTGCGGGCATTCATTTGCGAACGGAGTCCACATTTAAAAGCTGTGACAAAATCAGCTGAATTGGCCAACATTGAAATTATACTGCAATAAAAGAAAATTTTTGAATTTTTATCGTGTACCAAATTATAGCAATAGAAAAAGTATAAATATATAATTATTTTGTGCAATAAAAAGTAACAAAATTTGCTATAATATTCCCACTCCGTTAGTAAAACTAAATATTATAGAAGTATTTTTTCACGTATATAATTGTGGGATATACATGTTTTTATTAATATCGGGATAATAATTGTTTGTACTACTGTAAAAATGTTTTGCCTATGTTCTACTGAAGACAAATATTCGATTTAACTATAGTTGTTTGTATATACAATTACACAACAACAATTTAAAAAAAATCAGTTTAATAAAGTACTCATTTTTATTGTTGAACTCAGTTTGTATATAATATTTATAATTAAACTATTATATATATATATATATATATATATATATATATATATATATATATATAAAGCGAAGATGTCAAAATTATTGGTGTAAAAATGATTAGCTTTTATCACATTATATGATTACATTAATTGCATTTCAATTAAGCTAATACATATTTTACATATTACTTTGCTGTCAACAACAAACTTATTAAATATTATCTACTGATATTATAACTAAATTCCGGCAAATATAAAACAACCATAATTCATACATTATAACAAATAACAATTTCGTGATTTTCTTAAAAATATAATTTAGAAATATGTATACATATTAGATAATAGATAACAGAAGCTACCATTCTAAATAGTTTAAATAATTTTTATTATTTTTTATAATTTATTGTAAACATTCAGGAGTAATGTTTTTTATTTATCTTATGTTGTGAAGTTCAATTTTAAGTTAGTTAATTAATTATTTTGCTAAATAATGTATTAAGTTAATAATATTATCTTTTTAAATAATTCAAAATATTACAATTATATCAAGGTTTCAGTTGTACAATAACAATTGTATAAATGATAAGTTTTTAGCAGTGAACAATTTTGCATACTATGTAAATTACAAATACGTTAATATTAATACAATAATAAAACATTTGTAACTTTTTTTTTAAATTGTTAAATATTTTCTCTACTATATTGTAATTCGCAATTAAATATTCTTCTTAATTTTGTTAATTTTAGTGTTGCTAAATGTTTACTAATTCCAATTTATTTATAATGATTTTAACAAAATAATCACTTTTTTGTTATAAATATAAAAACTTTAAAATATTTATACTAAGTATACAGAATAATTAATTAATTTTTATAATACACATTATTTGTAAAAGAAAGATCAGTTTGACTAAAATAACTTCACATATTACGTTGACTGTATTCATAACGATATTAAATTTCGAATATTTATTATTAATGTAATTACAAAATTCTAACTTATTATGGTTAATTGTTAAAACTGTTGCGATATTTTATTCAAGTATGTGATAGTAAATTTAAAAAATAAGTTTCACCTTACGTTGACAAAAAAGTATAATTAATTAATAAAACAAAGTGTCAATTTTTAAAGTACAAAAGTTTTTGATATTGTTTATCTAATTAAATATTTAAAATTATATATATGTATTTAAATTATTAAAAATTTATTATGTCAAGTGGATAAAGATATCGAATTAAACATAAACTTATTATTATTTTTTAAAACATTTAGCACGTGTTGCTCATTTTACACACATTTGATTCCTTTTAATACATTCCTTAGATAATATTTTGGCATTTTTTTGGTAAGAAAACGTATTTGAGTTAGTAAGGTTTATTAGTAATATATATGTACATATATAAAAACCAATTTTATCAATTATTAGAAATTAAAATCAATACTACTACGTATTAAAAATTTTAAAAATATATAATTTGTAAAGAAAACAGTTTATTTAGAAAGCTACAAAACATATTAAATAAACGTAAAAAACTTTATGATTTTAATATTTTATTTAATTAATTTTTAACTACTTGTAGTATGAACATATAAACGTATCAATATAATCCTATGGTAACATAAACAATTTCCTTTACAAATTATACACTATTTTTAAAGCGGATAACTTATCGGTTAACAAAAACCAAAACAATTGAGTAATGCCTCGCTGTTGGTGATAAAGAGGTAAAAAGATAAGGATTTTGTTTATTAAGGTTTATGTTGTTTAAATGCATTGCATATGTAGTAAATTCTAAGTTATAAATGCTTATTTTGCTGTACACAAAGTTTGCTTCAAAAATGAATAAACCAAACTGTACGATTTAAAATTAGAGAATACGTACGCTGTTATTTATAAATCTTAAACTCTAATTTCTACTGTTATATGTGGTATATATATATATATATAATGCAAATAAATAAAACTTTAATTTTGTTTAATTATTTAAATAACAGTTAATAATAAATATATTTTTTAACCATTTTTATTACTTGTACCGATTTGATAAAAATGTTTCATGCATATATTCGTCAACTAAACTTGGTGAAGATTTGCAGTGTGTCTGGTAAAATAAGTAAAAATTTTTAAACGTAAATTATTTTAAATAACACATGTGTATAGTGTACAACATAATTTTCTGCATTTTAAAAACCTGTTGTTAATTAGAACAAAAATTAAACACTACTTGAAATACTAATTTTTATTTATTACTTAAACGTTGTTCATTTTTATTTAAACACATACTTGCGCATATGCCAAAAAAAATAGTTGATCGTTTGTGTAATTTAAACCAGGTAGCGTATATGTTACTTGACGTTTCATATTTGCCATTTTATAAGCCTAAATAGTAAACAACAAACATACAGTAAATAAACTAACAATATGTGTGATTAATAATCCACCTCTGCCATTGTAGTAGATATTATTAAAATGCCAGACTCAAACTGAGTCCAATTATCAGCACCTCTTTTGAGTTCATTTACTAAAATATAATTTTTTGATCATTTAGATAGCGACAATCAAATAAAAAATTTATTAAAAACATTAATTTTTATTAAAATTTATAAAAATTAATATTTTTATTCCCAATTATATATTTGTTATATTTTATTTAATATAATAAACAAATTATAATATTAAAAAAATATCTGTTTTTTTAACGAATACAGTTATTAAAATTGTGTAAAAACTCTTAATTTTGTATGGTACAGTGTTTTATTGGTGTACAATAATATTCATTAAAAATGTGCCGAGTAGTCTATTAGATTGGCACTAAAATCGAGCTTTAATTAGCATGGATTTGACTGCCTCCAGCGGCGCAAGGTAAAAAATGTTTTAAGTTTAATAATAATAATAATAATTATTATTATTATTATTATTATTATTTTATTGTATATACATATATACAAGTGGTTCTTATTGTTACCTAGTAATAAAACTCAATTATTGTTTTTAATGAGACTTAATCAAGCTAACTATTAGTTATAAATTAACAATTGGGAACCTATGCAATATTAAAGTTGTATGTTTAAATTTGTATATTTACTACGTTATTGAAAGTAAAACTATAACAATAATTAGTAAACGGTAGTTAGTTTATTTTTTTGTAAATTAATATTTATTAATAAAAAAGTTAAATATTATTTTTTATTAAGAAAAAATGTTTTTGTTGCAATTATTATTAACAAAACAAAACAAATATTTGGTATATGCATATAAGTAAAAATTTTACCTACTTTATAGGCAATTTTTAGAGCTCCACTTATTGCCATATTCTTTTGATTATTGTATTCATTGTGAAACTAGAATTAATTAGATTTAAGGACAAATATGAAAATATTTATTAACTGAAATTGTAACTTCAATAAAACAAAATTATTTGTTCCATGCATGTTAGTGCAAATTTCAATTGTAAATGTATAATTTAAAAAATAAAAAACAAGTATTAATCTAAATTTGTACAATAAATTTAATTTTAAAATAGTTTTATTCTCACATTTAATTTACTGGTAGTAGAATTTTTAAATTGTTCTTTCATACATTGCTCTTGTTTTGCAAATACATTATTAGTGCTGTTAGACCAATCACCTGCAATTTCTTTTACATCAGACGTTAATACTGAAATTGGTTTTAAAAATTATTGTTTATAAAAAGTTAAATTCTATTTAAGTAGCAATAGTTTAATTAATAACACTTAATTGTATGTTTGTATATAAATTAAAAGCAATAATAATTATTTCAGAACTTCTTATAATCCAGTATTTAAGTGCAAACTTATATAAAAATATATATAGAGGTGGCAAATAACGTTAAGCATTTTTTATAGTTGCCTAGTAATAGTGCTTCTTAGATGCATACATTGCTTAAAACGTTTTATCACGTTAAACGGTACAGCGCTCAAATTTGGACCTCAGTGGGTATGGGTTCGAATCCCACTACCGGCACTAAAATACAGGCCTACGTTCGACTTTGCTAAAATGTCCACGGTTGAAAGATGTTTTTTGTAAAACATTTAAAGTAATAAACATAAAATAAAAAATGAAATAAAAATAAACAAGAAAGAACTTAACAAATTTTTTGATGATTTAGCAAATACGTTTGTTGTTTAGTTAATATATTTTAAGAAATGCAGATTTAGTAATTAAAAACCATTTGCATATGTAATTTTAAATAAGATTTTAATTAACATGTAACAAGTAAATTTTATTAAAAATTGTTTTTATATAAAATAAAAGTATATTATTATATAATGTCTATTATCTAAAGTATATATACAGATTTTAAATATTTAAAAATATTTTAGTGTAAATTTAAAGTATAATTGTTTCATGTCAATTTATTAAAAAATTTAATTTATATTAACATAATTACTAATATAATCTAATTCTTCAAGTAATTGTCTTGTAATAATAAACCCAAGTGATCCGTAATTAAACGTATCTGTCATACGATGATGAAACACCGGACGGTTGATAATTGCACTTGTTACGTAAAGTGCATCATCATCACTCGAATAAAATACTTTTGGCGTTAAAAGTGATGTAAACCATCTAAATATAAAAAAATAAAGCAAAATATTGTTTTAACAAATACCACATGTTTAGTAATTTTAAGAAATCAAATACAAATTAATTTGCACATATTAGTTTCTTATTTAATAAATATACAATTACTAAATGTCATCCGTTTAAAATATACTTTAACGGTTTTGGACAAAAGTTGATAAAATTCCAAAAATTAAAAATAGGTAGTTATAAATTAGAGTTTTATTACCAATGCTTAATAAAAGTTATCGTTTGAATTTGCTACTTAATTCAAACAGTAGAAACTGACATTAATGAAAGAGTAAAAACATATACATTGTAATGTAAAATGTTTTCTAAATAATAGCACAATAACTAAAACTATGCATATTTAATTGTTTTAACATACAATTACAGCAATTGTCTATTTTACTTTTTTAATAATACAATTATTTTGGCATACAATTTAAATTTGTAAAAAAAACGTGTTAAAAACTAAAATACATTTAGAAATGTAAAATGAGTGATGTGTGGGAATAATGGTAAAAAATAAATAAATGTTTAAATACTTCACGTTTAAAAAAACTGTGTTATATTTTTTATGTAATACAGACAAAAAATAAAAAATTGAAATAATGGTCTTTATCACGCACTTATTAGTTAAAATAATAATATTTTATATAAACCGTCACTTCGTTTTTTTAATTTTGTCTTATTTTGATAAAATTTCTTAAACATTTCTGTTAAAGATTATATATATATATATATATATATATATATATATATATATATATATATATATATATAAACAACATACTCATTATTTTTTGCCTCTTTATTTAACGTTTGTAAAATATTTAATGTTTTAGCCTTCATACATTCAAGTTGGTTTTCAATATAACTGGTTTTATCAATTGTAGTCTTGATATTAAAAAGTTAATATTAATATATTTAAAAAATTATATATTATAATATTTGGAAATGTTTTTTGATTAAATATTTTTAAAAAGGTACTATTGCATGTATTTATATGCGCACTAAACCTGTTGTAACATTAATTGAGCATTAATATTTATATAATAAAACATGTTAATAACATTCAAAATGTTTGTTTGTATGTTGTTATGTCACAAACGTGTATTTTGAAAAACATTGATTTGATCATTGTTAAAAGAAATTGATACAATTGTTCAAACTTAATTCCGTAATATCCATAAAGACATAATACATGTACAACTTTTTTAACAATGTAATTGCATTCCTAAAGGAAATTATCACAAATTACCATAAACTGCACTGTCCATAGTTTATACCTTACATTACACTTGTCGGTAAAAAAGGTTAATCTACAAAAACAAACAATTAAAAAAAAGCTTCTACTAGTTAAACCCATTGTAGTCACGTGCGGTAAGTGTTCAAAATTGTGCCAAAGTCAAGGAGAAAAATTGAGAATTTGACAGATCGATAAAACGAAAATGGGAGGTCAAGTATTTAAAAATTTTCTTCGATCTTTTCATACTATAATTAATGTTAAATTTTATATACATACAAAAACTGAAAACTAATGAATTTGTTTGCATAAAGTGTTCACACCCAAGTGTACTGGGTTATGTAAGCACTTTTAAAATTAAGTAAATAAATAATAATTTTTTTTGAAATTATTGTTGCCTAATCTTTTCATGTTGTTCGCTTAAAATGTATATAATTTTTAAATGTAACTATTATCATTTACCCATTTGAATACTATTGATCCAAAAATTTCAAAACATAAATATTTACAATTATAAAAAACAACTAATTTTAAGTATTGATAGCCCATATTATTTTAGCATAATTACTTTATTAAAAAAATCTCCCAAGTTAAAAGTAAAAAAAAGTAAGAGTTTATTGACAAGTCACATGTTGGTTCTTTAAATGTTTAAATATAAAATTACGTATTGTGAAACGTTTCAGTATTTTTTAATGTTTTAATGCTTAAGTGCATCAAAAGCAGCAGTCTTAGCATAAAGGTACAAACTCATGTTGACAGTTTTAAAATTATAACCGTTATAATCAACGTATTTTGTACCCAACTGTAATTATAAATAATGATTAATGTACAATAATACAATATAAAAATAATAATAATATTATGTTTCATACCTGATAAATAAAATTTTGTTTTTCTTTTTTAATTAATTCATCCAAAGAAGGATGTCCCACAAACATTTTCACTTTGGCGAGCTTTAAAAATATAGAAAAAAGCAGATGTATTGTTTGTTAATTGATACAATGACAAAATGTTCATTAAATGTTGCAAAATTATCTTAACCCACTTTTTTTAATATTGCCGATTTTTCACTTTCCAAAAGCCATTTAGATTGTTTAAGTGTTTTCGTTAGTGTTGACATCAATTGTTGAATCATTTTCTTTACCTAATTTCATATTATTAAAATGCAATTGTAAACTCACTTCCACAAGGTTTTGTTGTAAAACTTGATTTTCTACATACAATCTACCCAGAAATGATTGAAAAAAATAATCTGTTCTTGAATGACATATTTCTGAACGACCTTTATATACTTTATCTTTTATAATTATTTAAATAGAAAAATATGTTTATATTAATAATTTATAAATAAACTATTTTTATATTTTTTTAGAAATGTTATATTAGTATTGTCAGATTCACTTGAATAATAAATTTACTAGGTTTTCCAGTCAACCAGGAGCAGTGTACAGCTGTTTCATCCTTATTTGGAATCATTAGCAGCGCATACCTCTCAGGTTTTACACACACTTAAACTTGAACCCAGGCTCTATCTGGTGTCAAGCCAGCGCCTTAAACCAGTAGTAAACCGGTAGTAACGTAGCAGCATTTGAAGACACTGGGCAATTAGAAATGATCAGATTCACTATAAATAATACATTTACAGGTCAAAAATTATCTACCTGTAGCTCAGTAGTTTAAAGCGTTGGCCTGACACCAGATAGGGCGTGGGTTCAAGTTCATGTGTGTGTAAAACTTGAAAGGTATGCGCTGCTGATGAATCCAAATAAGAATGAAACAGCTATACGGTGCTCCTGGTTGACTGAAAAACCTAGGAAATTTATTATTTAAGTGAATCTGACAATACTAATATAACATTTTTAAAAGCATATAATCCCTTAAAACCCCATTGTTAAATTTTTATATTTATTATTTAATTGTATATACATGCGTAAGTTTGATGACAATATGCCAGACTGTAGGGCTACAATTCTCTAGGTAATGATTTAAACTTTAATTGTAATCTAATTTTAGTATTGTGCAGAGTTAGTGTGACGGTAAAGCAATAGACGCTGAAAAATGTTTTCCGTAAAACTTTGAAAGCATTAAAAATACAAATACACTCAAAAATTTAATTTGCAACTCTGTCACAATAATGTTTTTATTTTTCAGTAAAACTTTAGTTATTTTAAAAATTGTAATAAAACATATAAATACAATATTTTTGGTTTTACTATTTACAAATAATTAAACTCTGTTATTAGCATTTTAAAAGTAAATTATTAAAATTGTTAGATATATTTGAATAATAAATCCCCTTGACTGTAGTAAACCAGGAGCACTGTACAGCTGTTTTATTGTTGTTTAAAATTATGAACACGAATTTTTTTGTTTAAAACGTATTAGAAATTAAAATCTTTAAATGTATGCAGAGTTATTTATATTATTTGATACGTGCAGCATTTTTTCCATGCAATGTTTATGCATTATTTCTATTTTATTTTAAACAATTTTACTCAAATGTGTGTATTTATTACTAGTACAATGTTTTAACGCATTGTGGTAAGTAACATATAATTTTTAAAATCTGAAACTTCACTACTTACTCAAAGCAATTTCTAATAATGTATAATAAGCATCACTTATTTCTAACGACATATACTTTGCACTGTGGTATAGAAAATTCCATATTGCAGAATCATGTAAAAATCTGCAAAAGTTATTAATTAATAATTAAAGTCAACAACAGCAAATAATTTTTTACATTTTATAAATAAATGTGTTTGCAAAATATTATAAGCTAGTTTTAAAAAATAAAATAATTATTTTAGCATTGTATAATAACAAATATGTAAAGATATATAAATGTGTTGTATGCATTATATATTATTATATATTATATAACTCCTCCTAGTTTGGATTAGAAATGATTCAATCTAGCTAGTCCCAAGCCTGGATAAAGGAGGAGGGTTTGAGCGCAAGGTTGGCAACCTGACCTTTGTAAAAATTTATACTGCTGCGGAAACAATGAACGATAACGTCATTTCGGCAAACAACAACTTTTCTGAATGGCAAAGTTACCAGATAACAAGGTTAAATAAAAGCCGAAAGAAAGCGCAATTTTCGATTTGCAGAATATTTAATGCCAACGAGACTTTGTTATTGTTGTTGTTGTTTTGCTGTAATTGTTGTCTTTTGCCCCATGCTTATTCTTAAAGCAAAAGGGTTTTGTATAATATATATATATATATATAATATGATTATTATGTTGCGGGGTGGTCTAGCGGTACCGCGCTCGATTTGGACCTCATTAGACTTAGGTTCAAATCCCACTTCCGGCACTAAAATGCAGGCCCACGTTCGGTTTTGCTAAAACGTTTACAGCTGAAAGATGTTTTTTGTAAAACCTTCAAAGTAATAAATATAAAATTTTAAAAAAAACAAAAAATATTATTACTTAAATCCTTGAGACGTTTTGTCATATTGCATATAAAAATCACATTGACGCTTAAATCGATTGTATCCGAAAATATTAATTTTTTCATGTTCCGTTATTTTGTAACCCAAAGGTTGATATATGTAATTCAATAAATCCAACCAGTCAATCTAACGTGGTTAATTAAATTAAAAAAACGTTTAAAATAAATTGTTTGTAAAATATTTGTTGTAAAAAAAT
Source organism: Cardicola forsteri (assembly GCA_025895645.1). Classification (NCBI taxonomy): domain Eukaryota; kingdom Metazoa; phylum Platyhelminthes; class Trematoda; order Strigeidida; family Aporocotylidae; genus Cardicola; species Cardicola forsteri. Next base: position 24,910 of record JAKXYG010000067.1, on the reverse strand, counting down.
AATCATTTAAACTTTAATTTAAGATAATCAAAATAATTTAATTTTTAATTTTTGTACGTAGTCATTCTAACGTACATTCACAAAAGTTATTACACAAGCTAATAAACATTTTAAGCATTATCATTTATCCATTAATGACAGTTGGTTGCAAATAATTACAATTCTGGTAAATAACTAAAATTAAATTAAATAAACGTTTATTATAAACAGAAAATGGAATTTGTACAACATTAAAAAATATTAAGAACTGTCTTAATCGGTTTCGAGTACAACACGAAAAAGTAACAGATAACAAACATTCAATACTGCATAAAGTATTTATTTCTATTTACCAATTCAATTCTACTATAAAAACCATTTTTATTTTGTCTTAATTTTTTACTTTTTAAATAGAAATATTGGCAGTCACAACATGTGATACAGATTTATTTTACTATTATAAAATATATTTCTGGTACTTTTTTTGTAATAAAAAATTAACTAAACTTTTTGTGAATAAATAGATAAAATTATTTTTTCTGCTCCTTGCAAGAAAACAATTAAATTTGTGTTAATTATATTATAATTTAAAAAACTAGTATATTCTGGTGTTACACAATAACTTTTTTAATAAACAAAAAAAGTTTTTAATATTTAAAAAATACCGAAAATATTTTTTGAAATTTAATGTAATTTCTAAATTTTTTTCAACATTTTATACTCCATTTTTATTTATTTCTAAATATAAACATAATTTTGAACTTTATTTTCATAACAATTCAATATTTTAAATCAAAAACCAAAGCAAAATTTTTGGTGTTATGTTATATTGCGAAGCCGTTAAAAATATAAATTAATTATTTCTACGATATTATTACATAAATACAAAAATGTTGAAAACATTTTTTAAAGCATTAAATATTAAAATATATCTGTTAACTTTTCACATAAAATAATTAAAAAAAATTTAAATTAGAACTTTTATTTTAAGGCAACAACAACGTTAAATATTGTGATGTAAAAACATAAACCTAGAGTATTAAAATGCATTTTTAACAGTAATTTTAAATTCCAAACAAAAATAATAGAAGACGTAAATTACGAGATGAATTCATTTCGTATATTTTTTTAGTCACAAACATATAAAGAATCAGTATATATATATAATTATATGATTTTAAACACAAATTAATTATTTATTATAAAAAAAGCGTAATTTAATATAACTTTTTTCTAATTATAAAAAGAATAATTAACAAATTTTTAAGTTAATCAACATTTTTAAACAACTTATACAACATACAACTGGGCACAGCGTGTTCAATTCTTTTACATTCGTCATTTTAGTTATAGATGATTCATTTTTTGGAAAAAGCTGCATCAAACAAAATATTGCAATATTATAACTAATATTTTTAAATATTTTTAACAAGTAAACATTTAGCAAAGCTAAATTAGGAACTTAAAATACTCACTTGCCTAACTACAAATTTAGGGCTTTAATTACCTTAACTACCTCAAAATAATAATAAAAGTTTAATTAACTTCTATAAACAGTATATATATATATATATATATACATATATATATATATATATATATATATATATATATTTAAACAAGCCATTAGTCTTAAATGTAATGTTTTATAAACAATTAAAATTTAAATGCATTTTAAAATATATATAAAAAATAATTAATTAAATCAAATTGAATTGTTCTAACGTACATCGAATGTTGTTTTTTCAAACATATACAATGATTCCAAATGGGGATATATAGATTTATCCAGTCCCAATGCATTAGTGTATGTTTTCATAAAATTAATTATTGCATTTTTATTCTAAAATACATTAAATTTTAAAATCTTTTATTTAAAAAAGTACATAACATTTAGATTAGCTCAACTTATATTTAATGTGGTTTTATAAAATAAGTATATGTACAATAAATTTAGAAATATTAATTGTTTTTATTTATTGATACATTTAAAATTTTAAATTATACATTACCTTGTCATTATAACGAACTCCCCAAAGTTTTACTTCACCACTATAAAGCTGTATATATATATATATATATATATATATCAATATAATATTAGAAAGCGTACATAGATTAAATTGAGATATTTTATAAAAAGAAATAAATTTATGCAAAATGTGACGAAAGATATTACATTATCAAAACAGAAAAAACTTAAACTTTACACTAATGGACAATTGCGATTGGTTTCCATCATTTGGTGCTACACCGACTCTAAACAAAGGACATTTTCTCCAAACTTTTAACAATGGTTTGTACAAATTGGTTAATTTTGTCACTTTGTATTGCTGAAACAAATCAACAGACAGTTTATTTGTATAGCCAAACATTTTGTTAAAAAATTTAGTAAGTGCGTCAAGGCTGTTTTTTTCATTTTTATAATCGTTTATGCAAGAGTTGTAATAAGACACGGCCAATTTTAACGTTGAATATCGTTCGTTGTTGAGTAGACTACTTGGTCCATTTTCTTGTTTGTAAATTAAAAATAATAATAATTAAATTACATTATGTAATAAAAATGGTATATAATTAACTCACTTTTAACATTACTTCATTAAACTCAGTACTTTTGAGTTTACGTCAAATGTTTAACAATTATTTGTCCAAAATTGGAAATACAACATTTTATTTAATTATAGTATTTTTGCATTATATTACTATTGAAAACTTAATAATACGTAAATAAATATAATAATTTTTAAATATAATAAATTAACTATATTATTTACTTAAAAATAATTTCTGTATATAAACTTGTATATGTAGTAAATATTTAAACGTTTGTATACTAATGTTATGTAAATTTATTAATTTATTAATATTATTAATTTTTTTATGTCCTTTTATTATTTTATTTAGTTACATTTTGGTTTACAATAGTTTTTAGTATTTTAGTTGCATCAGTGTGTTTGGGTTTGATTTTCATTACTGTCACTAAATGCGAACTTACGTTCAGTTTTAATAAATTGTTCACTGCTAAAAAAATTTTTTCATAAAACATTGAAAATAGTATAATAATAAAAATTGAGGTTTGAACTGTTTAAACACAATTATGTAACTGATAAAAATTAAAAAAGTTATAAAATTATATATTTATGCTAAAGACTGGTATTTCTGGTCAAAAACATTACAAAGTCATTTTTATTTATATAACTTGTTTGAGTATTTAAACAAATTCAGTTTAATTTTAGTAATTAGTAGCCAAAATATATTGCATTTAATTATTTAATGTTATTTACAAAATACTTTTTTAAAATATTTTTAACTATTGAAATTTGGACTTAAAAAGAAATGATACTACAAATAAAAAAAATATTTTATATTCTAGATTTTATAGAAAGTATGTTTGTAAAACATGTTGTCTAATAAAAACACGCTAACCAAATTATTAAGAATTTAAAAAATTATGCACTTTACTTTGTACTTTGTAATAACACTTAGAACTTATTTTAAGGTAACTTTCGGTCATTTTTATTTCTGCAAAATATAGTTTTAAAATTATTGTTTTAACAATGTTTCTAATTCATGTTAATTAATTAACTACATTCTAGTTTTAAAATAAATTATTATTATTTCTTACTAAATAATAGCGTAATTAAATAGTATAACATCTTTCTTTCTTTATTTTGCAAATTGAATGTTCAAAATTAAGTATATATGTGTAACCTTTGAAAATTGTTTTAAAAAATAATTGTAAATTGTAAATTATTTATTATTCTTATTATTAGTTTTATATTAAAATAATAAAATTATACTAAATATTGTATAGTTTTTTACACTTGGTTTTACATATGTTAACAAATAAAAATATAGAACAACAAGGAGTTAATATTTAATAACTATATTTATATAAACGGAATTACTAAATGCAATTTAGGTACATTCCATAATAATTAATAGCGTATTAACTAATGTGTTTAACGTAAATAACTAAAAATACTCGAAGTTTATATTTTTACAACACACAATTAAACATTGTATTTACATCATAATAGAAATAAAAATGCATAATTTATGTAAAAAACTATATTTTTATATTATGTTTTTAAATGTTATTTTTTGTACTCTTTTTATAGAAATAAACACTTTACATTAACAACAAATGTACTGCATATTAGTAGACTCAAGATTTATTTTGATTTTTTCAAATTGTAAAACATAGTTGACACGAAATTAGTTATTTGCTTATAAGGAGACCAAAAATATTATTGTTTAATTTTTTAGTCACATCTAGTTTGGTCCATTTGAAAAATAATAAAATAAATTATTATATTTTATAGTTACTAAAATATTGATTTAAAATTATTTATATTTTGCACACACAAATTGGGTACTGTATATAATTAACTTTATACAAACTCAATTTTAAATTGTTATAAACAGCTTATATGTGACAAACTATGTACAATTTATAAAAGAACAATTATGTATTAAATTATAGTATATATTTTAGTACTATTTTAATTTTAAAACAGTACCATCTAAAAAAATATAACTTTTTTACAATTGTTTTATAAAATAACATTTGTATTACATGTTTGCAAAATTAATTTTAACTGTAATTAAATTTACATAAGTTTGCATAAAAAACGTAATTTAATCATAGCGCGGTTAAAAATATACATAGTTATAATTTTAATACTAACGATGTTTATCTCGTCTTTTGTATAATTAAACAAAACATGTATAAGCATATTAACATGCTTAAACTAAGTTTTTATTTAAGTAATGTAGTTGATAGAACTGTTTCGGTTAATAAACAACTGATTTTTAATAACTGATTTAGGGGTTGCGTATATATAAATATACATATATAAATCAATTAGGTACTTATAACGTGTGTAGTACACATACTTTTAACAATGCAAATATTTATAATTTAATTAAGGAATAATTTTCATGTTTATAGTCGGCGTTAACTAAATATATTTATTAATAGAAAAAGTGAATTATTAATTAGTTTATAGTTAAATACATTGATTTACTAAACATAAAAAATAAATGCATCTAAAGGAAAAATATTGTTATTCTAACAAATTTTATATTTGTGTTTATTATATAAAAATGTTTAACATAGACAAATTATTGTTCAATTAATGTGTAACATACCCACAACATCTTTTATATAGGAGTCAATACTGTAATGTCTTTCATTCATACTTTTAAAATATCGAAAATTTTCATCTTCTATATCTGCTTTTTCAAACCATTTATTACATGCATAACCGTAAAAATCATCACATGGTGAAATTTTGTGGTCTACTTTTTTTAAAACTTCCGCTGACAGGTCAACACATATAGGTTCAACACATGAACTATCTAAATTATTTAAAAAAATGTAAAAATTATTAAAGATATAAAAAATGGCATTTCACAAGAAAACCAAACTAATACAAGAACACATGCAATTGGAATAATGAAAAACGCATGATAACACTTAGACGCTAGAACTGCAGTTCTACGTTTACCTCGAATAAAATTTATAGTCGATAAACTATATCACAAAGCATTTAATTATTTCAGCAAAACTATGTACGCTTAATCTAATTTAACATTAATTATAAACCTATATTATTATAAAACTAAATTAAAACTTTAATTTTAATTTATTATTATATATTAAATGATGTATTGCCTAAAATACTTAGTTTATATATATATATATATATATATATATATATATTATAAATATTTTATATTTCAAAATTAATTATTAATAAGCGTTATTCTGTTTAAGAGTATTGTTATTATTAATTACGACTAACCTTTTTGACTTCGGGAAAGGTAGATTACAAATATTGCGAAATTAATTAAAAATATCAAACAGATAATAGACACAACGCAACATTTAACATTTTTAACCATTGTAATATATTTCTAGTAAAACGCACTTAATTATTTCAAAGCAAGTAATTATACCCTGTTTGGTGTGTATATATATACAATGTTTTTAACATAAGTAATTAATTTTTTATATATTATTCTTAATAGATTACTAATATTGGTGGTTTTAAAATTTATTACGTTTATTGTAAAATATAGTTTGATTGTGTGTATTGAAAGAAATCACATTTCATAAACTCAAATTAAATTTTTTTAAATACACATTGTTGTTAACATAATTCGGTATTTATTGAATAGTAAATAATTGATTAAAACTAGTCAATACAAATGATAGTTTAATTGTATATACATACTAATATTTTACGCATTTTTGTAACGCTTGTATGTTCTTGTAATTCATCATCATTAAATATTTTCTTATTAATTATTTTTAATATAATATTATATAATATAATAATAGTAATAATTTTATTATTAGTGATGTAAATAGTTCTATGTGTAAAAATATAAACTATATCTAATTATACTTTATTGTTATTAATTTTATTAAATAAATTGTCATTTTTACGTTTAACATGAATAAAGTATTTTTCAAAGCCATTTAACTAGCCTACGTAGAATACTCTTGATAGATTTTGAAAACAGTATAAACGTTAATAAAATAGAAAAATTAAAGATATGTAGTAATAACATTTTTGTAACCATAGGAATCTATGCACTTAAAGTATTGAAAATATTAATAGAACAGGATAACTTAACCAGTTAACCGCAAATTTTTTATACCTGGATTTAACGTATTAGCATGCAAGCTTGCTTATTTGTTTAATAAAATATTGCATATTTGACAAGTGCTGGGATAATATAGGGCTCAACTTGAGTCTAGTAGAAGTGGATTTGAATTCCGCCACCGGTACTAAATGCAGACCCACATTCGGTTACACCAAAATGTCCACTGCTAAAAGATGTTTTCCTTAAATTTGACAATTTTAATCTCACATTTTTAAAATAAAGATACTATCTTAAAAACCCATTAATAAATAAGTCTAAACATTATGATTAACGTTTATAAAATGTTTTTATCCGTCTTTTCTCTGGTTTGTACTAATATTTAGATTACTAATTGTATTTTTAAGATTTTAAATTCAATTTCTAAACAATTACGAATATTATTTTACGTAATATAATCTAATTTGATTTTTGGTAAACATGTTTTTAAAAATAACTTAAATGACTTTAGGTAATTAATTAAATAAACTCTTTTACAGTCGATGTAATATTAATCTGTTGAGAAAGGAGAAATGTTTGATCATAAGATTACCAACCTAACCTCTGTAAAAAATATTGTTAAAAAACAACAAACAAATACCATTTCATTAAACCAAAATTGTAATGTACAATTATATAGAACAATATTTTTATCCCATAGTTTTTAGAGCAAAAAGGTTTTAAAATAAATAGAATAACAAACTTGAAATACATTTCCAATTATAACGATATTAAAATATTTTACTACTTTTATACAATAAAGTAGATGCATTGTTACTGTAAAAATAATTGATGTTTAGATAAGTATCATGGCAACTTAATTGCATTATTCACATCCAACTGTACTAAAACATTTTAACATATTACTTTCATTTACTATTTTTAATGCTTTACAAAACCACCTTTTAGTAGAGAATATTTTAGCCAAGTCGAACGTAGAACTGAATTTAATGCCGGTAGTGAGATTCGAATACATTGTTTAAAAACCTGTATTTTTAAATTATATTAAGGTTTAGGTTGTTTAGAAGCAATTGTATAAATCTTTCGTTTTTGCTATTTAGGAATGTTGCACATTGTATAATTAAAAATATGTACAAAGGGAATATTTTTAATAATTGTCAAATGCTTGAAAACACTACATTATGGTTAAGAATTAAACAATCTAAAATATCTATGTGCTGCGGGAGGTCTGGTAGAACAGATAAGCATGGGCTCAAATCCGGTGCCAAAAATGCTGGCCCACGTTTGGTTTTGCTAAAAGATGCCAGTAGATATTTTCCGTAAAACATTTAAAGTAGTAAAAATATGTTTGTACAATAAATAAATAAATAACGTTTAATTATTGTGGTGTTACACAAAATGATCGATAATCAGCTATATTTCAATAAATTTCTGCATTTAATTTTAGAAGTACTTTAAATAATATTTAAACTAGTATTTAATAAAGAAAAATATCTTTTTAAGAAGGTGTACTTAATAATTTATAATGATACAGTTACATTTAAAATCGGCAAACATACTTCCAATTAAAATAGGTTTTTGACTATAGTTTTGTTTCTTAATTTTTAACTAGCTGATACATGATTTGTGTTAAGCAAATGTTGTATTATTTTATAATTTAAATTTATACTACTTTTCATCAAAACTCAAATATGTTTAATTGCTGTTTACATAATTAAATATGACAAAAAATAAAATGAATAACTACAATATTTCACTATTTTATATACTAGTATAGACTAACTGAACAACATACAAATTTCTAAATGGAATCATAATAAACGATATGTGCATTCAAAAATGGTGTAATTGTAGTAGTAACTTTTAGCAGAAATGTTCATTTTTGTCAACAAATTGGACTGAGTGCCCAAATAAACAAAGTTCTTATTGATATTCCGTGTATTTGTTTTTTTACACTTTTACTTTTTTCTAAATATTAGTTATATTTACAAATTAATTTTTAAAACTTCTACCATGTTAGCCTTTAATCTGTTTACCAAATGTATTTATTTAAAGTCAAGAAAAGACAAATAGTTGGTAATTTAATTTTAATTCATTAACCAATGGTAAAACAACAAATACAATCATCTAATTTTAGAATTTATTATTGAGTTCGGTTGCAATAGTTTGACAAAATTGTAATTTAAACATTTGGAGCTATCCTATCATTTTAAAATGGCTAAACGTAATGGCTTAAATATAAAACATATAATAATAATTAGTATTCCAAATAAAAATAAACAAATTATTTATTTAATTTATTTTTAATTATTATTACAAAATATAATAATAATAAGAAGAAGAATTGAATTAAATTAAATTAATTATTAGACGGTTTATCTTTTTGTAATACGTAGATTGAATAATGATATACCAAAATTATTTATCACAAACCAGATAAATATTAAGAAGACATTTTTTTGTTAATTGAAAACACATAACTCAAATTAAGTAATTTGTAAATTTAAATAAAAACGTGTATTAATCAAAAATTGTAATAATTTTCAGGAATATATTTTAGTGTAAATAAATCATATTTATGATGAATGTAGCACGACAAAAACAAACATTATTTGTTGGAAATGTTTAAAAATCGTAATTGTTTTTAAAATAAAAATTGTGCATCATTGTTAAAGGTTGTTTTAATCATTTTGTACTTTCATTTTCCAAATGGAACATTTAGTGCGTTGATTCATTTTCGATCCCAGTGGACATTTGAAAGCTTTGGAAAATTCATCTGAATTTGATAATACTGAAGTAACTCTGACGTAATGTAAAATTAGGTCATTAATATTATGTACAAAAATTTTAACATAATTTAATCAAATAACTAGAATTGCATTGCAAAAGACGCTTAACATTAAGGCAACGAACGAAGACTACAGGGTTCACAATACAATTTTTTGTTTAATTTGTTTACGCAATAAGTTATTTTAAACTTTAATTTAAACAAATTATTTGTTATTAATTATTGGTATCTAATATACATGTGTTTGTATATATAATAAGGCCTATTTAAAGTAATAAATAACAATTTTCTGCAATATTGGTCTAGTTAGCTTTAGTTGGTAACGCAGTTACTACTTATATTATACTGGTAAAAACAATTTTTGTTATAACGGTTTATAATTTTGTGTATAATGAGAAAACCAATTTGAAAATAACTTATTTAAAAAAATGTTAAAACAAATGTATCTATTAGGGATGTCAACAGAATAAAATTATGTCACTTTTTTGTTAAAAATACAATACATGGAAACATTAATGTCAACGAATTGAATTATAATAGAAATGCATATATTACATTGGAAACGATAATGCAACTAATATTTTTATGACAACAAATTATAACATTTTTGTGCTTAACCGAATTACAAAGTTGTTTAGCTAAATCCAATTCGTGTTAACAATGTGATTATATATAATTACTACAACAATTCAATCAACATTATACCAAATAACTTGAGTCATATGATTATCAATAAGCAATTTGTAGTATTTAATACAAGAAGAAACTACTAAATAAATAAAATAAATTTGAGTGTTTTGTTAAATGAAAAAACTGGCGTGCAAAAAATTAACATGAACTTTTTATATATAAACTTTTAGACATCATTTTCCATTGTTACATGTTTTGTCAAATCGGTACAAAATATACAATAATGATTATAATAAAGTGTTTGATTAGGTAGTTTAATTTTATTTTATGTTATTTGCAGCAAAACTAGGATTTTAGTAAATCCAAATCAAAAAGCAAATTATAATTACTCCAATTATTATTAATTATAATAATTAAATATTATTTAACTTTTTTTATCTTATTTTTTATTTAACATTTTAGAAGTAACATTAATAATTATTATTGTTATCATTTAGTTATAAAAAATATTTTACGTTAAAACACTATTTCATTTCTAAAAAACTGGTAAATAATTCCAATTACAATACAAACAGATAGATAAGTGGTGCAAATTGGGTTATAAAAACCAAACCTATTTGTCGCCTTTTAATAAAAATTATACAAGTAAACAGTTGATAACATAGAAATGGATATTCCAAGTACATATATACTTTATTTTATTTTAAAATTTTATTTTACTACTTTAAATGTTTTACGAGAAACATCTTCTATCAGTGAAGCCAAACACAGACTTGCATTCGGTGTCGGTAGTGGGAATCAAACCCATGCTCACCTAGGTTCGAGTCTGGCATTGTATTTCTAGTCTACCCCGTCATATGATTATACTGTAATTAACTAAAACCGTATTTTGATTAAATTACCTAGGTAAACTGTAATAGTAATACATTTTGTGAACTATTATTATTACCTGTACTGATTATATAAATATGAATCGTGGCTGCCTTCGTCAACTGTATTTGGTGCACCCGCGCAATAGGACTAGTAAAATAAAAAAATATTTATATAATGACTTTTTAAATAATGCATTTGCATTATGTATAAAATGCATAAATTTAAACATTTTAAAAACAGTGGTATTAATTACAACACAAATTAAAAACTATTTAAAATATTAATTTTTATTTAAAAATTGCCCTTTTGTAGTAAACACTTACGTGCGCATATCCCAAAAAGAATAATTGATCGTTTGTGTAATTTAAACCCGGCAGCGTATGTATTGACTGATGTTTCGAAGATGCCTGTTTATAAGCCTATATTGTAAACAGCCAACATGTACCAAATAAAGTACAATTATAAACATTGAACAAAATGCAACTGAATATTTTATAAATTGTATTAATATTTATATACAACATTTTCAATATTTTTAATTATACAGTTGTTGTTTTTTTAGTAAATGTAATACACAAACTATAATAATTATGAACACAATGATCAAATGTTCTTAAATAGTATTGATGTTGTACGGTACGGTTCTAAATTTACACTATGACAATAGTTTGTATAATAGTACCAGAATGGTTTAGTTATACAACACTGCATTCAAATTTGAGTTTGAATGATACTATTGAGAATAAAATGACAATAACAATAATAATAATAATAATAATAATAATTATTATTATTATTATTATTATTATTATAAGTACAACAATTCAGTTTTTGTAAATAAATGACATTTAGCACAAACCTGTTTTAAAAAACACTAAAATTAAGTAAAATGAGCATTTATAAACTCATGCAATGTTAAAGTTATATATTTAAAATGTTTGTAATATCTGCCTTGTGAAAAGTAAAAGTAACAGTAATTTGTTATCGTTTGACAACTGAATCATTGATTAGTATTTTAAAAATTATAATTAAGTTTAATTTAAAAAAAGTATGTGTTTTAATTATGTTTGAAAACAAATATCAAGTTTAATATATATATATATATATATATATATATTTATATATAACATACCTTGTACGCAATTTGTAATGCTCCGCTATCCGTTAAGTAATCGTCGTAATAATATAAGTTACTAAACTATTATTAACAAATATAAAATATATATACCAATGTTTATTAAATGACATTTTTGAGTTGAGAACAAAATAAGTTAATAAAATAGACGGTTTAACATTGTTTATTAATTAATAATTAAAATGTATAAATTAAAACAAATAAATTAAAGTTGAAATTGGTTTGTACTTACGTCCCGTTCACGAATAGCATAATTTTGATATTGTTTATGCAAACATTCTTCTTCCTTTTTAAATATGTTCATAGTTTGGTTAGACCAATATGTTTCCATGTCTTCCTTTTCACTATTTACTAAAATGTTTAATAACTAGCACTTATAATTTTTTAATTTTATTTTAGTAATTATTATTTAATTTATTTATGGATTTTTAAGTATAAATTAATGCAATTGTCAAAATCGTTTAAATTTAACTTAATTTTTAATTTTAATTTTAATTTTATGTTTGCTACTTTAAACGTTTTACGAGAAACATCTATCAGTGGATATTTTAGTGATGCCAAACGTGGGCCCGCATTTTAGTGCCGGTGGTGGGATTCGAACCCATGCTTACCGAAATCCGAATTTGAGCACTGTAGCGCTTAATTTTAGTTAATAAAAAACAAAGTACAGCTGTTTACTCCTTGTGTGGAATCATTAGCAGTGCATACTTTTTAAGTTTTACACACAAGTTTCACACACGCCTTATTTGGTGTTAGATCAGAACCTTAACCGCTGAGCTACTAGTGGTCAAAATTGACCTTGTCAATTAATGTAATTAATTCTAATTTTTCAGTGTTCTCAAATGCAACTACGTTACAATCGGTTTAACAAGTAAGTGATATCTTCCACTAGTACTTACTATATTAGTCCTGGCATACTGCACAGATTTAATTGCCTATGTGGCACTGTTCGGTTATATTTAATTGTAGATTTTTAAAAGTAAATTTTTTAAAATTTCTTAATAATTAATTGTAATTATTTCTTTACATTAAATAATGTTAATGACGTCAATTAGCAATCTTCATATAATCAGTTTTTAACTGAAATCGTTTAGTAATAACATTTCTACTTCAATTTTAGTAATTGTAATGTTTACGCGATGCCTTCATTTTATCTTGATTTATTTCTAAACAATTATTAGCATTTTATTATTTAACATATATTATTTATTCTAAATCTACTGTTTTAAGTGCTTTTTTGGTAAGTAAATACTTGAATATGTGGTTTAAAAAATAATTTTTTAATAATTTGTTAATTTAATATTAGTTAATATTTTATAAAAATATATTTCATAAAGCTTTTTTATATAGTAAGTAAAGTGTACAATGTTTGCTTTTATATCTGTTATTTAAAATGTATATTACACTTTGAAAGTTATTTAAATATATTTAGTGTAATTTTAAATTATGGTTACATGTTCACAGTATTTTACAAAACAATAACAATATAATTTTTACTTAAGGTATTTACCAATACTCCCAAATTCAACCAGTATGTTATGTAAAATTTTTGATCCAAGTGCTCCGTAATTGAAAGATTTTATTAATTGACGATGAAACAGCGGACGGTTAATAATTGCACTTGTTACGTAAAGTTTATTAGCATTAATAAGGTAAACTATTTTTGGTACGAACATTAAAGTACGCCATCTGAATATTTTTTTAAAATAACATTTTTACAAATATTAATGCGAATAAAATTTTTTAAATATAAATCAGCGTATAATAACAATGTCTTATTCAAAACTATAATATTATTAACCTCATTAGTTTAAATTTTAATTTAAAGTTATACTGTGTTGGTTTAAAAAAATGTGACTACAAGTCAGAACTTAAAACGGGTTGATTATGAGTTGAAGTCTTATTTCTGGAACTAAATGCAGGCTCTTATTTAGCATTGATTAAAATATTTATCGTTAAATATCTAAACAGAATATTCCAAAACTAGTAAAAAATATAAATAAAAAAATAAAATAATTATTATTATTAAAATTCTTTAAGCTTTAATCATACTAGAGATACATTTAGCGTAAAAATCTATTAAAGTAGGATTAATTAAATTTGGGCATTGTACAGTGTCTTATAATGACTGGTAAATAGAATAGTGATTTTGGATTATTTTTTTAACTAAATGTTTACCGTATTGATTATATTTGCATTCATTATTATATGACATCATGTATTTCATTTTGTTCCCTGTATTTCTAATACTATTTTTTGTAATTAATAATAATATATATGTATAATACATTATTTACATTTATTATAAAATATTTAAATGAAACCATAATATTTAATTATATTTATTTATATTGATTGCTTTAACATGTAACTGCTGTAATTGGATAATTTAAACTTTTTCAACTTTACAAATTTTTCGGTTTTTATATATTATTGTTCCACCTTTTTGTTTCTACAATGATTTGAAAGTATAAGGTAACGCAAAACATTTATAATTTTTATTTTATATATTTATCTATTTTATTAATATAATTTGTTGTTATAAGATATAATGCTTGCTTTTTGAATAGAGCTGACTTCCTTCCAAGAATAAATATTGTATAGCAAAACCAGAAATTATTTAAAAAAACGTGTTTTAAAATAATATCGTTAATGTATTATCTAAGGTATGTATTAGTAAGTGTTAGACATTCAATATATACTAAATGCTTTAAAAACCCGCGATGTGTTATTTTGAACCAGAAATGATGCAATCAAATTACTCTCAAGCTTGAATAAAAAAGGAGGGTTTGAGCGCAAGGTTCGCAACCTGTCCTCTGTAAAAAATCTATACTACAACAGAAACAATAAAAAAACGTCATTTCGGCATACAACGACAAAGAGATGTCGCATGTATCTGGAAAACAAAGTTATACAAATGACCGGGTTAAGTGAAAGATAAAAGAAAGCTCAATCTTTGACTTACAGATTTTTTAATGCAAACGACTTTTTGTTGTTGTAGTTCTTTTTACTGTAATTGTTGTTTTATTGTCCAATGCTTATATTTAAATTAAAAGGGTTTTGTGTAATATAACATAGTATATATTCTTTCAAACATATACATATATATATGTATACACTCAATTTTATAAAAGTAATTATTTTGTTTTAATTGTTTAAATATTTTACAAAAACAATGTTCCTTTACTTTAAAAAATAGTATTTTAAAATAGAAAAGTTTTATATATACAAAGTGTAACATGCAAATAATCTAAACGTACATATCAACATTCGGTTTTATAATTAACTCTTGCATTGAACTCAGCGTTTCAGCTTTCATAATTTCAAGTTCGTTTTCAAAATAAATAGTTTTATTAATTTTAGTCTTGATGTTATAAAAAATTAATATTAATATTATTACAAAATTATATATTACAATACTTAACAATGTTTACTATTTGTGTATTTTTAAAAAGATACTATTGCATGTATTTATATGCGCACTATGCCTGTTGTAACATTAATTGAGCGTTAGTATTTAATATTTTCTTCAATTTTTTTTATACCATAGTTAATATTAAATTTTATATACATGCAAAAACTGAAAACTAATGAATTTTTTTGATTAAAACGTTTACACTAAAATGTACTGTATTATGTAAGCACTTGTAAAATTATGTAAATAAATAATAATTTCCTTCAAAATTATTGTCGCGTAATTTATTCATGTTATTAGTTTAAAATGCATTTTTAAATGTAACTATCATCATTTACCCATTTAAATGCTATTTATCCAAAAATTCAGGACAAATATTTACAATTATAAAAAACAATCAACTTTAAGTATTGATAGCCATGTTATTTTAGCATAATTACTTTGTTAAAAAAATCTCCAAGTTAAAAGTGAAAAAAATAAAAAAGTAAAAGTTTATTGATAAATCCCATATTGATCCTTGAAATGTTTAAATATAAAATTAAGTATTGTGAAACGTTCCAGTATTTTTTAATGTTTTAATGCTTAAGTGCATCTAAAAGCAACAGTCTTAGCATAAAGATACAAACTCATGTTGAGACAGTTTTAAAATGTTAACCGCTATAGTTTACGTATTTTGTACCCAACTGTAATTATAAATAATGTATAAATATAAAATTATATAGTATAAAAATTGTAGTAGTATTACGTTTCATACCTGATAAATAAAATCTTGTTTTTCTTCCTTGATCATTTCATCCAAAGAAAGATGTCCCACAAACATTTTCAGTTTGGTGAGCTTTAAAAATATAGAAAAAAATCAAATATTCTGTTTGTTAATTGATACAATGACACTGTTCATTAAATGTTGCAAAATCATCTTAACCCACTTTATTTAATATTGTTGATTTTTTACTTTCCGAAAGCCATTTAGATTCTTTAAGTGTTTTCGTTAGCGTTGAGACCAATTGTTGAATCATTTTCTTTACCTAATTTTATATTATTAAAATGCAATTAAAAACTCACTTCCACAAGGTTTTGTTGTGAAACTTCATTTTCTATATACAGTCTATGCAGAAATGGACGAAAATAATCTACCGTCTTAAATAAACACAAATCTTTACGTGGTTTTAATTGATGCCTTTAATATAATTTAAATATTATTTGCAAATGACTTTACGTTTATATTTTGAAAAATGATTAATGTCATGTCTTGTATACTATTCAGCTAGATAGATGCAAAAACATCTTGAAAAATACTGTATTGATGTAAATAAATTACAAAACAGTTAGATTTTGTGACAAGTTGAAATAAATATTTTATTTTATTTGTGACGCTGTTTTAGCAATATAGTAAAAACTATAATTTTGAATTTTTAAATCTATCATAAAAAACGTTTTATTTTGCAGTAGAAATATTAGTAGTCATAATCTGCAATATAAATTTATTTCGTATATTATTTTTAAATGTAATCGTTATGTACATACTAATATTTTGTATGTTTGTAACTAAGCAACACGTACAAAATAAGTTTGTTTTGCTATTTACATCGTTTGTATTTCTATTTATAATTAAGAAGTAAAGCCAGTTTTATGAAGTCATTAGTTATTTTAGGAGATTGGCATGAAAACACTTAGAAACATGTTTTATTCGCGTATCAAATTTTAAAAATGTTTATGTCATTTTGAGAATTCTTGTTCAAAACACAAAAAATGAATGAGTTTACAACCATTTCAAAAATTAACACAAAAAATTACAAGAGTATTAAATCTAAATTAATTTGTTATGTCCAATTGTTTTTTTTTGTAAAAATAAATATAGAGAATTAAAAATAATGTCAAGTACTTAAAAGTTCATTCATATTTAATGAAAAATTCTGGGTCGGCCAAAACAGCATATTTTAAAAGCTGCTTCTATATAAACGTAAAAAATAAGTTAAAGTTGCGTCATTTTTACAATAATTAGCCTATTATAATTTTGTGTGTTTAATTTCATTAAAAATAAACAGTAAATAATCCATAAGATTGATGTTAAACGCACATTCAAATCTGCGCTGATTGTGATTTCGTAATAATTATCAAAATAAACATTTATATATTCTAATCTATATAAATAAAAATAATAAAATATTTTCTTTTTAAGGTTAAATAAACATTTTATTATTTACGTTTAACCTTGAGATTTCGCTCATCAGCTAATTTTGCTATCTAATTTCTTGTGAAATGGACAGTAGTGATAAAAGTTTTTATTTTAACAAAAATGAATATTGTGTCATTAAAATATTAAAAAAAGCAGGATTTTTACCCACAAAATTGGGAACTTTAAACAAAGTTAACTTATCAGATTATTAATGGTTAAAAACCACGAAATTATAATAATGTTGGAAGAGAACGTGTAAGAAGCAACACAGATAATCAGAAAATTATTAAAGAATTAAAACAATTATAACAAACCTATGTCAAAAACTGAAAAAAATAGTTTAAACAATTTTATTTATTCTATAAATAAGAAACACAGCAATTAAATCCAGTTTAACTCTACAATCACCAAAGGTAAGCCATGTTTTACTAAAAAACAAAAGGATGATAGGTTGACCTTTTGTAAACAGTGGAGTGAACGACACTTGTGCTATTGGCACTCTGCGTATTTTCCCGATAAAACAATAATTCGGGAAGAAACATTTGGCTATAAAAACAATGTATTGTGTATATCCAGTTTTTAAAAACATTTACTCCCGGTTGTTACAAATAAAGCTCACCCTCAACAAATAATGTGTTGGTTTGGCATTAAGTTTAATAAGCCCATCAATTGGCGAATTATATCTGGTACCTTCAATAGTGAAAAATTTGTTCCACTTATAAAGGATGCTTTTCTTTGTAAAATGGAACACACTTACACGGGGGTTGCTACTGTTTTTCAGGACAATGCTCCATGTCATACGTCTAAAAAGGTAACGTCATATTTATCTAAATTCACTTTATTTGCTTTTTATCTAGATTTAGACAGTAAAGAGTATAAAATCGAAAAAACTATCTTTCAATCAATTGCCACCTAAAAACCTGGATATCAATGTTATTGAAAATTTTTTTAGTATGCCAAAGCGCAACATCAATAAGCATACTGAAATTGAGGATTTATGTGAACGCATTCGGTTTGTGTTTAGTACGAGATGAAACAAGAATATATCTAACACTCTTATAGACAGCATTCCAAAACGGTTAGATCAAATTGTTCAAAAAAAGAAAGATCACGTAGATTATTGAATTTTTTAAACTTTGTAATGTTTTTAATTATTTGATAACTAAAAAATTGCATGTAATCCATATTTTTATTAATCGTTGACGTTATAAATCATGTTAATCATTTTATTCCATTTTCAATTTTGCACCAATTGATATTTTATACAATTTTTTATTACTTACAATTTATATGTATGTATAATTATAGTTTTTTTTCAATTATTATATAGTATTGTATATTTTATAGCCGAAGTGACGTTTCTCTTGTATGCTATGTAGTTGCTAGGGCGGTTTTATTTAAATAATCACTTGTTGTGGTAATTGTTGTGAGAATTGCAAACTAGCAAATCGCTTGATATATGCAAATGCTATTAAATACTGCAAGTATTAATATTATTTCAAATTTTTGCAGAAATATTTCATTATTAACAGTTTCTTTTTATTTTCTATTACTTTGAGTGTTTTACGGAAAACATATTTTAGCATTAAACATTTTAACAAAGCTGGGGGTAAGCCCGTGGTAGGAGTCAAACTTATAATTACCAGGTGCAAGTCTAGGGTCGTACCACTAGACTACCCTAGTTTTAATTTTATGAATGACATAAATGGGTATTTACAAATTGACACTTGATTACGTACCGTAAACAATTGTGATAAGCGTATAATACGCATCATATATTTCAGTTGACATATATCGTGCAATTTGGACAAAATAGAACCATACAGCCGAATCGTGCAAAAGTCTACAAAGAATATAAATATAATAAATAATTAATTAATTTAATAAACAAATATTAAATTAGTGCCAAGGTGGTCTACAGGGCTAGCGCTTAATTTAGACCCGGGGTGGGCATAGGTTGCAACCGCACAACCGTTATCAAAATACGGGCTTACATTCGGCTTTCCTAAATGTGTACTGCTCAAAAATGTTTTCCTCAAACATAAATAAAAATAAATAAATAAACATTTTAGCATGGTACTATATTAAATATAACATTATATGAAAAAGTAATGATTGCATTACACACACGTATATATATATATGTATATGTATGTATATATGTATATATGTATATATATATATATATAGTACTTGAACATTTCAGGTTTTTTGCTATATTCCATAAACAAATCACATCGTGCTTTAAAATCTATATATTCGTAAATGTTAATTATTTCGTTTTCAGTTATTTTATGACCCAAAGGCTGATACATGTAATTCAATAAATTTAGCCAATCTATCTAAAATATTAAATTATATATGTATAATTTTAATATATTTTTAAAAATTGTTTTAAATAAATTGGTTTAATAATAATAGTTATAGTTAATATGTTTTTGCGTTAATATGGTTTTATAAATATATAATAACTTACAACTGGACACAACGTTTTCAATTCTTTCACAGTTGTTACCTTGGTATCATACGTTCTATTATTTCCTATTAACTGCATTAAATAAAGTAATGCAACATAATAATAATAATAATAATAATAATACTTTTATTATTATTGTTGTTTTATATATTATTATTATTATTACTATTACTATTATTATTGTTTATATTATTATTTAGTTTTGATTGTCAAAATAGTCAAAAAAACGTTGTATATTAGCAAGTACACAGTATACAACGCAAGACTAGTATCTGCATTTTGTATCAGTAGTAAAACCAAAAAAACAACATGCATCTGACTACGATTGAAAGTCTTTTTCAAACTCAGTAAACCTATTTTACTATAAAAAATTAATTAACTGTAAGAATAATACCACTTTACTATATGTAACCATCGATTAATAGAAATATTTATAGAAAATAACATTTTAATAGTCAAAATACGTCATTTTGTAAAAATATAAAATAATTTGACTTTATAAAGCATATTTTGAAAATGTTTTTATTTATTGAATATAATAAAAACAATAATTGTTTAAATATATTTAAATTTGTATTATTTTGAAATAAAATGTTTGAATTGTTTTAATTTTTAATATGTTTATACAATTTATTTTACTAATTTAAAAAATATTATTTTCAGAAATAAGTTTTCACATATGATTCAATAATTTTTAACTAAGCATTTTATTTGTTTATAACTACTCCATTTTAATAAAAATTTAGTATGAATAATTTAAAGTATTTATTGTCTAAAAAATAAACTAAAAAATTTGATTATTTAAACACAAAGTAAATGCAGCGAATTTGTATTTTTGACACATTTAGTCTTTGTATTATTCACCTATTATTATCAACTCACTAAAACATACTGATTTTTGTAAAGTCAATTAGTTTAAATTACATCAATTTTTATATACGGACAGCGTATTTGCACAATATCTAGAATTTATAAAATAAACTTGTCTAGTTTCTAAAAATATTTGCAAATAAATCATTTTCCTAATTATTCATATTAGAATAAATAGATTTACAGGCGAAAACTATGCTTATTTTAATATTACAAAAATTTTAAAAATTTAAATATTGCACGATTTCTTTTGTCGGCGTTTGTACCCGGTTTTTTGTATGGTTCGGAGTGGCGTTTGATAAATTTTATTATTTATTTATTTTAATTTTATAATTATTACTTTGAATGTTCTACAAGAAGCTTTTTCAACAGTGAACAATTTAGTAAAACCGAACGTGGGCCCGCAGTTTAGTGCCGGAAGTAGGATTTGAACCCATGTCCACCAAAGTCCGAATTCAAGCGCTTTACCGCAAGACCACCCCGGCAACTATTAATTGTTTAATCTTTTTTCATCCATTGTGCAGATTTTTTGTGCACAATTATGTTAAATTGGTTAGACATTTTTGTAGTTTATATATTGATCAGTCGAAGTAGGTTTGAGGTAAACCTTACGTTGAAATAATTCGTCACTTTTCCGCAAAATAAAGACATTAAAAAAATAATTGTACCGTCTTTCTCAAGTTCGTGTTTTATTTTCATGATTGGATAAATCTTATTTATAGTTTGCAACAGTTTATCAATATCTTGTTTATTATGAGATACAGCAAATGTGTCATTTTCGTAACCTTTGCCAGTGCGGGTCCTAATAAACTGCCCTTGGCTACGTCATTTGCTTAAATATAGGATTTGCTTTAAACAGTAAATGTTATATTTTGGGTGCAAAACAGAATTAATTCTGTTAAATATTTAAGTGCAAGTTTTGTGCTGATTTTATTTGATATTATGTAGTTACATAAGTATTCCACCGTTTCTTCTACCAGTACGTTTGTGAAAAGTGACTTAATGTTAATTGCGGTCATTGTTTTGTAACGAACGTTAAGGTTTTTTAAGATTATATATATTTATTTGTTTTTCAACTAAATCGATTAATTGCTTTAGTTATTATGCCAGGTTTTGTTATGGTAAAATTAGCATAAATAAAATTGGTCTAATACGGATGTTTCCTTTGTGCGTTTTTGGTAGTTCGTACAATTCAGAAGTGGTTACCCATTAACTTTAAAAATTGGTGATCAGATTTAATAATAACATTGTAAAGCTTCAAAAGTTAAAGTTTGTAACTGATTTGCTTTTCAATTAAATCAATATTGTCTTTTGTAGTTGTTGGTTTGAATTGTACTCGGTCTGTAAGTATTTCGCTGCCTTTTCAAAATAATGAGCTTTATTTACAATGACTATTCCAGACCCTTTATCCGGTCTAAGAAACTTATTTTTCATAATTTAAAAAAATGCATTTAAAAATGTGTGTGCTGCTATTCATAATTTTTGGACTTAACATTTCAATATTATGAATTGTGTAGATTTTTCTAAAAATCAAAAGTTTTCTAAAATAAGTTGCCTTAGTGTCTCGTATTTATAGTTACTAAAGCGAACAGGCGTTTGGAGATACAAAAAATACAATATTAACAGCAAGATCAGTCAACCCCACACTAGTTTCTACCAACTATTTGCATAATCATACATATTTTGTACAATTTTTACGTATTTTTTTAGGGCACCTTTTTCTCTTTATGCTCTTCTACACCTTCTGTCATAAAAACTAAATGTAAAATTTTCTAAAGTCCTTTCTGTTTTTGTTTGTGTTTTTCTATTTTTGTTATGAAAACAAAATGGCATTACTTGCACTACGTCCAGGTATAAAACAAAATTTTTTTTTTATTTTTTGTTTTTTTGAAGATTCTTCCATCAATAATTTTCTCCAAATGTTTAAAGGTATGTGATATAAACTTTGTACTGCTATAGTTACCACAGTTTCGAATGTTTTCCTTCTTTTTGTAGATTGTCGTAATACCACTTTTTTTCACTTGTCAAGTAATTACTTTTCGTATCATATTACATTTAACAGCTTAGTTAATCCGTAATTTTTATAATTTTCTATGCATTCCCATGCTTCAATAAGTATTCTGTCTTATCCTGGTGTATTTTCATTTTTTATCTTTGTCACTTCTCTAATTATTTATTCTGAGATAATTTTGTTTGTTCCATCAAATTTGGTGCCCCATCTTTATTTACCTTTTTAAAAGTTTTTTTATTTAATAGGATTTTAAAATATGCTTTTATCTATCCTTTATTGATTCTTCATTTGTTAGTGCTGTTCCTTCACTATATTTCATTAGTTTATTATGTGCCAAATCTTTTTAAGGCTTTAGTTCTCTATTTAGCAACACTGAATAACCTTTTCTGTTCTTTAGCTGCTCTCAGATTCTTATACATTTAGATATGTTTAGCAAAGTATTGCGGTGTGTTTATTTCCTCATATCAACTTTTAAATATATGTAACCTAGTTTTTAAATTAAAAATTGATATTTTAGGAAAAATAATAATTAATTAAATAATTAATTAAAATAAAATAAATTAATTCCCGTAACTTACGTTCTGTATATTTTTTTCAAATACAAACAATCTTTCTAAACGAGAATATACAGATTTATCCAGTCCTAATGCATTAGTGTATTCCATTAGAAAATTAAGCATTAGTTTTTCAATCTAAAATGCATTGGAATAATATTAATTTTTAAATTTTTAAAAGAACTTTGCTTTAATTATTCTAAATTATTCATTTAATTATTCAAAATTGTATTTTAATTTACACATATTGACACAAAGTTTTAAGTTATTGATATATTTTATTAGACCAAATTTTATAATATATATATATATATATATATATATAAAGGCCGCGTTGCTAACCTTATTCTTAAAACTTCCTCCTTTATCTAGGCTTGTTAAATAAATGTTGTGCAACATTTTTAAATTGTATAACAAAATTAACAATAATTTAGTTATTTACTAGTTTTACAAAAAAACATATTTTAGCAGTGAACATTTTAGCAAAGGCAAACACATTTGGTGCCGGTGGTGGCGATCGAACCCATGTCAATCCAGGTCGAGCGTTGTACCGCTCAAGCACCTTTGCCCTAAGTATTTCATAGCCGTTTATTAATCAAAATCAAAATAATTATAGATGTTAATGTACTATTTTTTAGTCAATCTAAAAATTAAACTTTATTAATCAATTTTTATATTACTATAAATAAACAGCGTATATCTTCTTCCAATTTTTCATCTATTTACATAAAAGAAAGTGCATTAAATTTTTTTATTACTTTTAACTGTGCTTAACGTGGTTCTATAAAATAAGCTTATGTACCAAAATTTAAATATAGTTAGGCGTTATTATTTTAATTAATACTTTATTTAAATAATACACTTACAGATTCTGTGTAAGAAATTCCCCAAATATTAGTCGAAGGAGTAAAAAGCTGGAATATGAGCATAAAATTATAAAATGAGAAATAGTAATTACTTAAAATTAAGTTTAGTTTATAAAAAAAATTATTTATTTGAAACTCAATATTAAATTTGTACAATTTATATATATAAATATTATATTATTAAAACGTAAAAATATTAATAAAATTTAAACTTTACATGAATAACAAATTGCGGTGTGATTTCATTATCATTTGATGCCACCCCAATTTTAAACATAGGACAACTTCGCCAAACTTTTAACAACGGTTTGTACAAATCGGTAAGAGTTTCTACTTTGTATTGGTTAAACAAAGCATCAGACAGTGTATTCGTATAGCCAAACATTTCACTTAAGTGTTTCGAAAGTGCATTAACATTCTTTTCTTTATCTTGATAGCCATTCACACAAGAATCGTAATAAGACCTGGCCGTTTTTAAAGTTGAATATTGTTGGTTGTTCAAAAGACTACTTTGTGGATTTA